>VZUI01088796.1:0-22804 GCA_013401135.1 Cettia cetti | reverse complement strand
GGAGAGGAGAGGAGAGGAGAGGAGAGGAGAGGAGAGGAGAGGAGAGGAGAGGAGAGGAGAGGAGAGGAGAGGAGACTGTCTCTTTTTCCAGCAACAGCCTCATTATTTACTCACCCCAGCAATACAGGTTTGAGATACTGGATTTTTGATCAGATAAAATCTCTAACCTTGTATTTAACATTTGTATTTTTAGTATGTGAATTCATTTATTGAGGAAGCTGATAGAGGCTGCTAAGCAAATTCCACTTGATTTACACAAAAAATTTCAATGAGTCTAGTAAATTTCTTCAAAAGTGTAGGGGAACCTTGGGGAAAGTGAGGTGAATTGGACAGGAATACAATTCATGAACAGTTTAGATAATAATTTAGTGAGGGCAAGGAAAAGAGTGCAGTAGAGTAACTTCCCAATATGATCTAAAAATAAGAATCAAAACCACTGCTCTGCTTACAGGGAAATCATGGTAATATCACAGGGGTCTTCTGAAAAATCAAAAAAAAAGTCTTTTTCAGAAGACATACCTAGGTTCTTTCTATCCTAATAATGAAAAATTATATTTTCATTATTACCTGTAGTATATGAGTCAATATGTTTGTGCAAATCATAATAGAATAATACACAGCACAGAGTTAGAAATAAGCATGTTTTTTGGTTTAATTTGTGTCTAGATTCAAGACATTTGCAAAATAGACTCCCATCAGGGGAGGAAAGAAAAGCTGATGCAGCCAACTCACAAATTATGTGTTAAAATTTAGTCATACATTGTACAGTGTTCACCTAATTGTCACCTTGTAAAACGTGATAAAATAAATCAGCATGGAAAATGGCTGAAAATACCAGGAGAGAATAATGAGAATCAGGAACTTACTTTGCACTGAACTAGATAACAGAGAGGTGTCTTCCCCAGCCTTCAGTCCTACATTTTATTTGTAGTGTTACACTTAAGGATTGTTTCTTTGGGATGGTAAGTGTGCAGCACTACCTTTATCTGGGAACTGCAGCTGTTCTAGACATGAAAGGATAACTTCAGTAGCAGAGTAAAATTTTGATGAACCAGAAAATATTTTGTGATCAGAGGAGAATTTGTTCCTGCTTTTGCATTTTGGATGATAAGAAATGGATTTCTGGTTGGTTCTTGTCTTATCTGGACGGGTTTGTCTATACAAATACAGTATTACCACTTTACCATATTTCAGAATGCAGCAACCCAAAGAAAATTGTACTTGTAGGCATCAAATAAAATGTAGCTGAAATTTCTTATTATCTGTATCTTGATAAAAGACAAAATCTTAAGTTATCTGCCATTAAAAAAAAAAAATCTGGTGCACTTATATAATTTAAAGACAGTGTGCTGTGGAAATAAATCCCATGTGTTTATGAGGAAAAAAACACATGCACTATGCCCCAGGCTGCAAAGTGAAGTGGAAATGCTGAGAGAAGTTTTCCCTGTCATCCCTTGTGGAAGAATGGCATTGCAGCTACATGACCTGCATTGTATTTTCCAAATGGCCAAAAATAAAGATGCACTATAGTCAGTATGAAGAGGGAACAAAAAAAGAGATACGTGTTAGCTCCAGGTCCTTGTCTTGGCTGTATCTATTGCCCGAAATAATAAGAATAAAATATTATCTACCAAGAATTCCTCCATTTTCTTTTCAAAGGTGCAATCGAGTAGATTAAGTTTTTATGGAAAACAGTCATTTTTGGTTATATTCTTCAGAAAAGTCAATTTTATTTTTCAGTTTTACTTTTTTGGACAGCATGGCAGTGAGTCACAAAATAATCCAAGATACTTTTTAAATGGAATACTGTATAATGGCATCCTGGTATGACATCCAGCCCAGAAAATCTCCAGACAAAGTGAGGTTGTTTAGCAGAACACCAGTGGGAACTATGTACTTCTAAAAAAAGAAAATTTTTTCTTTGTAATAGGCTTTTTTAGGAAAAATACCATAGTTGCAATTGAATTGATGCTTTCTATAGATGCTCTCCACCTATTTTCAGTTGTTTAAAGTCTGAGGGATTCCTCTAAAGTGATTAATTGGCAGCCTTTACTTCAGTTTAGACTTATTTTTTATTTGTCTCTCAGAAATGAATGATTACTACTTATGATTTAACAGATACAAGAACTCAAAAATCTGACTAGGTGTGCTAACCAGGTCCTATTCTGAGAAGCATCTCCAGAGAAACTGAGATCAGAATTCCTGAGGTACAGGCAAGAGCCTGCTGTGCTCCTGTGTCTGGTCGTCTTGGTTTGAGAGACAGGTGTCTGCCGAGGGAGACGGGAACCCCCCTTGGAAAGAAGAATATGACCCCCTTCTCTCTGAATTATTACAACTTTGAAATTAAAGGGCTTTCAGGCAAAAATATGGGAAAAGGAACAGTAGTTCTTTATTAATGTATGTATGATAAGGCAAACAAACAACTCTGGCAGCAACAATAACCAGAGCCACAAAGCCAGTCCCAGCCTTCTCTCTGCCACAGGCACTTTCCCCTTCGGTGCAGTTCTGACCACAGCCAGCAGGGTCGCTGGGGGCTCCCGGCGGGCAGGGCAGGTGCGATGATTCCTCCATGCCTGCAGGGGGCGCTGTGGCGTGAGCACAGCTGCCTCTTTGCACGCGGTAATGGCCGCTCAGCCGAGATGGGAAGGGATGAAGAAGTTTGCTTCGCAAACCCCTGGGGCAGTCGGTCCCAATGTCCTTCTGGATGGCAAAAGGAGCTGTAGCAGGAACCTCGGAAGCAGCAAGCTGGAACAGCATGGATGAGCAAAATCCCAGGGTGGTAGAGGACATGTATCAGAAACTCTGTAGCTGTAGCAGGAGGAACAGGGTACCCCAGCAGAGAGGGGCTGTGGGACTACAGTGTAGAAAAAAACACCTGAACAATGGCAGAGGCACAGAGGCTCTGGGCTTCTCAGCCCAGCTCCCTAACTGGGCAGGGAGAGACTCCCTTGGAGGTGATGCCTGGCGAGGCCACCTAGAAGAGGGGCTAGACACAGAGAATAAAGTAAGTATTTACGGAAAGGCCTCCAAGGGCTACACCTTGGGCAGTGCAAAAGCCTCACAGAGGCTACACCCAAAAAGAACGACAGTCACGAGTTTTCTCAGACTGATATAAGTTTTGTCTATTTGTATATCAGAGGTTAATTGTCCAGTTACAACTTCAGGTAATGAATTACATTCCCTGGTTTGCTTCCACCACCCTAATTCACTTTGGTTTATAATTTCCAGGGCCTGAGGCAAATGGGATGACCTTGGTCATTGATGATGTTGAAGTGTGGTGTGATTTGTGAGGAACTCGGGTAACTTCAGGCACAGCTCCATCTCTCAGAGGGGCCAAGGCCAGAACATGCTTGGTCTCTGTGATGTTCATTTGTTTCTCTGTTTGTACCTTACGCCAAAGGCCACTTGAAACAGTGTGGCATCATGAAAGGACTCTTGCCTGACCTAAAATCACACCACAATTTTTATTTTCCTGAGATCCTCAGGGTAATTTCTCAGCAGTGCCTTCTGTAAAAGCAACACAATTTGTACTAATAGTAAAATGCAATCAAGCCACTTCTGACTTTTGATGCTATCACTGTCAGTGGCTGTTTCAATTAAAATTTGTATCTTATTCAAGCAAAGCTATGATACAGAAACATCACTGTCAGGACTTCTAACAATGTCTTTGTCATGTGCTTGGAAATGGTGGGCTACAATTTTCACAAAAAAATTTCACTGAAGGCAGATAAGCTGGTAAGAAAGTTGATGAAATTTTGTGCTAGACAGCATGATAAGTGATGAAAAATGTTTTTTAAAGGAGACATGTGATGCTGTAGCTCCCACATGCCAGGAAATATAGTACTAAAATAGTAAGTGTGATATAGTAGTAAAACTGTAATATAGTAGTAAAAACCCAAAATGTTATTTAGATCTTATAATTATGCAAGGGAATGATTTTTTTTCCTTAAGCTCATTGTACTGATGGGATATGGGGGGGGCCTGTCCTGAGACTGGCGCTAAGGAAGGGCCACTTGCACCTGGAAGACAGTTTGATGTGGTTCATGATGCGAGATGACAGAAGGTGCAACCTGTATTTCATAGTTTGGCTCTGAGATTTTACATGTGAATCCTTGTGTCTGTCTCTTCACCTACAGTGAGATGCACCACTGCTACATGGTGTCGTTTGCTCACTCAGTGCATGTCAGCAGGTGGATTTTAGCTGATATCCTAGGGAAAAAAAAAAAAAAACAAACAAACCAAAAAATTGGATACAGTGGTTCTCTGACACAGCAGAGGTGTGACTCATGCTGGAGTCAGAACTCTGGAAGTGGGTCCTTCCCTGAGACAGGATGTTTTCTACTGCCAGATTTCTCTGTGAACTATTTGTCTTCTGAACAGAATTCTCCAAATTTTCTAACTTTGACTTTATAATGAATGTTCTAGGAAAATAACTTTTCATCAGGCATCACTCAAAACCCAGTTCTTTTCAAGAGACAAAAGGACTGAACGACCTAATGATGGTGGTAGGCAAAGGTACTAAGATCACATAGCCACCCCCCCCACCCCCCCCTTTTTTTTTCCACTTAGGTCATTTGTGGCGATAGCCATGGAGGTTAAGAGAATGGACCTCAGAATCCTAAAAGTCTGCCTCTGTAGCTGTGCAAATATGTACAGATGTCTATTCTCCTAAAGTGATGGTGATGATCAGTGCATGCAGACTCTGTAAACTGGTTTAGAAGTGTTTCTTTGGGTTTCATCTGTCAGTGAAAGTGGCTATCTACTTATCCTACTTGCTGAAGAAAAGGAAGACTCTTATCTCTTCCTTTTCTGAGTCTTTTCTGGCCTGAAGTGATGCACGTGCCAGATCTCAGGCTTCTATTCAATAGCCCAGCTGACCTAATTTCCTTTAGCCTGTTCCCACAGCTCATAGTTTTTGGTTCTCTGGGTGTCTGGCCGCTCTCCTCTCGACTCTTCTCATTTGCACCAAGCTAGTGAAGCTTCCCAAACAGGACAAAGTGCTGGGGCCCTGCCAGTGCTATGTAGAGCAGAAGAATTTGTTCTCATCTGGGGGGATATATTCATCCAACTGGAAATTTGAATTTTCTTTGCAATATCATGATGGGGATTCTTGTTCTGCCTTCATAATGATCTTGAGATTATTTTCTTCAGCTTGTTCTTGTTCCCATGCAGTTGCCACTTTTCTGCATATGGCACTCTGCAGATTTCTGGTTTGTCTGAGGTGTTTTGATTTCTCCTTGTCTGCTCCAACATGACAACTGTCATTTTATGTGATAAACCTCCTGTCTGTTCTTCTGCCCAGTTACCACTTAGAATACTCAACAGGTCAGGACTTGCAACAGCTGTCTGTTGCTCATTTTGCTGTTATCTTCTTTGGAATATATATCTATATCTGCATCTATGTATATGTCTGTATATATATAACAATCAATGACATTAAATCAGGTGGTCTGCAATGCCTTTATTCTAACTTTTATGAAAAAGTTCATTAGTGTCCTTTTCAATATTTTAGTTCAAGAACTTCGCATTTTTAGAGTTAACTATTCATCAGTCCTCAGGTTATTTTGGTAAGGCTTAGAGTTTTTATGTAGTTGTTTCTTTTCTGTTTGGATTTGTTTGTGGGTGTTCTCTTTGTTGTTTGCTTGGTTTTGTTTTTCTTTTTCCCCCCCCATTTTTTTTTTTTTAAATCCCAGTTTGCCGGATTTATGTGGTCTTAAAAAAATAAATCTCTAGAAGGACATGCTCTTTAATTTGCTCCTAATGTTTCTATTTTGAAATATTACCCTTTCGTCATTGGTATTAGACAGATGGTTCCACTGAATCTTCTTAGTGAATATTGTTATATAGAAGACAATAAAGACTTTGGCTTTCTCCATCTCATTTGGCAATAGCCTTCCCTCCTGCTGAATATATGGCCACTGCTCATATTCATCTTCTTTCAGATTCCAGTACAATTTCTTCTGGTCTCTTGTTAGCTGTCTCTCTATTAGTGACATGCCCTTTCTGGTTTCTACCATAAATACTTAATACATCCTCAGCAACCTGTCCTAGCTACCCCTTCCTGCATATTTGCTTTTTGTGTTTGACCCTGGTGAAAGGCCTCTCTGCTCCTGCATCCTGCCTGTGTAATGGGAAATTGGATTCCACTCCCACTTCTGCTGGAAACCAATAGTTCTTCATAACTTCTTTATTCACTTGCAATTGTTTCTCAGCTCTTGTGCCTGGACTTTTTCAACTTAGTTCTTGGAGACCAATCCTTTAAATTTGTTTTTTTTTTTGTTTCCCTTTTCTACTCCTGTTTATTTTTTCCCCCAATTTTGCTATTTAATTATTTTTCAGTCAGTTTTGCCCTGGTTTTCTTCTGTTAGAATACAAACCGTAATACTGTTTTTGCCATCTATGACAAAAGGCTCACACGTGTTCCAAGTACACTTTGGATATTTCATGTTTTACTGTATTTTTCTGACAAATGTTCTTTTAAGATGTCTCATATTACATTTATAACCTGTATGACAGCGCAGTGGTACAAGAAAAAAACATTTGTTATATTTGGCAGCCATGGTATACAGTGGAAATTTTAGTACATTTCTTATGAACAATGCCATAAATTCAGGCAAATGCAGCTGGAAGTATCAAAATTCCTTAAGCAAATATTGCAGGATAAGACTGGACAAAATAATAAAAATTCCAAAATGAGACAGAGCCTGAGCCGAGAGGGAATAGGGTGAAATACACTGCTTTTCATGGTTAGTACTTTTCAGGATAAAGTTCCTGAGCTCCTGAAATACAGGGCATAGGAAAAAGGAAACTAGGCAGTGACATTGTACAAGTACACTGAGTAGTTATGGAGAAGTTCTGAGCAAAGAATTGAATCATGAATTTGTCTGGTGTCACATGCCTGCTATTAAATCCTAGTATATCAGATGGCTAAAATTAGGAAGGAGAATAGTTTTGCAATGCCTGTTTAGTAGGCCATGCATTTGTTTCATTTGTTGTCTGACATAGCCCAATTAGTGGTGTGTGACAGCTGCTGGTTTCTGGTCTTACGGTTAACTGTGCTAAGGCATCACCACAGGTTTCAGTTCATGTAACCTCTCCACCTCACATGGCTTGCTTTTAAGGCTTTAAACTCCATGAAACCTAGTCACAGAGAGGAAGTATTAATTTTATTGACAGTAAATATGATGAAAAAAGAGGCAAAAAATGGGGGGACCTAAAGGACTAGGAAATAATACTCTTCAAAAATTCGTATTAATATTTGTAAAAAATTTTAGACTCATCAAACTAGTCCCTTTGATCTTGATTACATCTAATCTGAAACTATTGAGCAGTAATTGCAACACAAGATTTTGTGAAGCAGTCATTGTGAAGTGCAAATTTGGGTAAATTTTATTCATGTGTCCATCCCCCAAGTTGGCTGAATATTTATGACTTTCAACTTTGCATAAATTATGTATTCAACAGTTTCAAGGAGCCTAAAGAGGGAGGGAGATTCTGAAGAGAAGGGTCTAATCTCTTATATTCAAGAGCCAACCTGCAAACTTTCCACTATTGTATTTATCCTAGCTCATTTGGGCAAGAAGATACATATGATCAGAAAACTATTTTTATATCTTCATTTCAGATTGGCCTGACTCCCTTTTAGCAAGTGTCTCTAGCTACATTCCCAGTTTATCAGCCTGTATTTGCATTTATTTAATTCCTTTCACTTTAATATAGCGGGAGATATATTTGTTTTTAAAGATGATTTGATCTGGATTACTTAAATATTAGGAGTTGGTTTCTTAACAGGTGAAGTATGAAAAAATAGCTACCTGACATTGCTTTTAAACTAAATTACATAAAGTACACAAAAGCCACTGGAAAAGCATTTCTTGTTATCTTCTCATACGTTTCAATATTTATGCACAGTCATTGACCCAAATGGGACCTGACAGCAATGTCAGCAGCAGTTTTCCACAACCAGTGCAGAAATACAAAATTTTTAAGGGAAGTACATATGAAGGAAAAAATAAGTTAATTTAAAGGGGATTTTCAGAAATTCCTCATAGGAATCAGTAACACAATGTTCATGTGTAGCTGCTGAGAAAACTAACCTTATTACAGCTGAGGCCACCACAATCTTTAATGATTTTTACCCACATTTATTCTTCTCATGAGGAAAGAACTGTAAGTTCAGTTAAAGATAAAGACCTAAGAAAAATCTCTGTTCAGTGTTCCATTTTTTAATGTTGTTTTGGAATATTTGGTATTTTCCTGGAAAAGTCCCTGGAAACAACATTAAAAAGATTGTAAGTAAGAACATTAAGAACTTGATCATGCCACGTTACGCAAAAAAAAAAAAAAAAAAAAAAAAAAAAAAAAAAAAAAAAAAAAAAAAAAAGAAAAAGCCTCAACCATCATAAAATCCCAGAAGACAAATAATAAACAAGCTTTTCTCTTCATTTCCTTATTTATTTTTTTAAAGGAAAGACAGAATTATGTTAATGAGTTTAGAATGCTTTGATGAGGCATCTCTTATGATTGAAATGAAAGACCAGTAAGAAAAAGTCTCAATTTCAAGTTCTTGCCTTTTTTCCTTCAGGTCTGTTGAGGCTCTGAAATAACACTGTGCTTTACAGTCCTAATTTCTAATGAAATCATGTGGTCATGGAGCAACTCCAGCTTTCAGAGGTCTCTAATGAGTCTGTCCACTCAAAGCAAGACCATCTTCAAAGTGAGCTAAGATTGTTTCAGTGCCTCATTCAGATGAATACTGAATATTGTCAAGCATGGAGATTGCACAGTGTCCTGGACAACCTGCTCATTCCCAGCCATCCTCTCTGTTAAAGTGGTTTCATTTTTCATTGCTGCAAGGTGCAGTTATTACGCTTTGCCTGCATCTGGGAGGAGAACCTGTGTTACTCATCCTTGTAACCACCAATTTGGTCTGAAGACAACAGTGAGGCTCCTCACTGGGAGAACTTATCTCAGCTCCCCTGGTCACTGCTGGCCTGGCATATCCTCACTGTTGTGGAGCTCACTTGGCCCACTGGAATTTCTCTTTGTTTTCTGTGCACTGGGGGCCGGAAATAGGCAGTGCACTGCACAGGCTGCAAAGGTGAAGTGATGGGAATGTCGTGTCTATCTATGTACCAGATGTGAATTCACTAATAAGATCTCCACAGGATCAGGATCTTTAAGTCTTATAAATTTCTATTTGTATTTGGAACCAATATGTTGTTTCAGAGTTATGTTTTCTCCATAAGTTCTAAGCAAAATCTAACACTCTTCATTTGATTTTATAAAGTAAGGTAAGCTTTACAGCTTCATTTCTGTCTTTATTTCTTTCCCTAGGAGGATGAGGAATATTCATGTAGTTTGGATCTACATGAGCTGAAACAAATTCTGGGTTTAGTACAGATGCATTCATACAGACAATCTAAAAATCAAACCACACTGAAAGTGCAGGTTTCACCTTAAAGATGAGTCACTCACCAATGAAAACTGAAAGATACTCAAAGTTTTAATTGAATTGCTACCTCTCAGACACCACAGATCATTGTGACAAGGGGTTGCTGTTTGTCTACAGTAGGTTCAATGATAAAAACTATGGCATATGGATGGGAAAAATGGGCATGTATGCCAGAAAATAAATAAAAACATGTCTGAACAAGTCAAGATCACACACTCCTCTAGATGTTCTCTAAATGATGCAAGAGTTTTACACTGGAAATATGGAAATAAAGCTTATTGAAATAAGCATAATAATTTAAATTATTAATGTTGTACCTTTAACCATTCATTGAATTCAGTCAAAATTTATTCGTTCTTGTAGTTACTTTTTGAGCTGCACATTTGTTTAGGTCTTCATTTACTATCAAAAGAACCAAAACAGTGGCAGAAAGATGTCTTCATATATTTCTGACTTAGCCAAAGCAGGAAACACTGAAAATGTTTCAGTACGTTCAAATATATTGTTTCCACTTTGGCTGACCAGAAAGCTGCTTTGATCATGAATTCTGAGTCACTAAACAGAGTGTGATTATCACTCATTGTTAGTAACAAGTTGCACTCTCATTAAACAATCATTGACTCAGTTGACACAGCTACAGATTTTAAACAGTTCTTATTGTGTGAGTTTCTCCTCCACGGTTATGAAATTGTTTGTGCCTTGCTCTGCTTGACTGCTCACTTTTCAGTGCCTGAGCTGGGTGATTTTTTTTACTGGAATGCAAGCTGGTACTGTTTACTCCTTTTACCTGAAAAACTGAAAGTTTGAGATTTCTGAATGGCAATTTCACTTGCAATAAATGTTATCAGATGCACAATAGGCTGTTCAAAACTGATGAAAATTCTTGCATATATTAACATTTTAATTGTGATCCCATAAATCACAAATAAGGTCTGTGATTACTGACCTTCCTGTTCTCGTATTCCAGACAGTCTTTGGAGACACCACCAGCACCAGAACTTATCTCTGTTTATCTGAATTGTAAAACCTATTCTACACCTTAATGGAAATAATTTGTGCTTTTATTTTAACTGTGCTGGAGAAATGGATTGGAGCACTTCACTCTGCAGGAGTGAGCCAGCATCAGATGAGAAGGTCTGTGTGTTGTCTGGATGGTGTGCTTTGATGTTTGCCAGATGCTTTGAAGTCATACTCACTCCTGGTCAGGTTAGGGTGAAGCAAGTAAAAGCATTTTATTTACAAAATCCAAACACAGCCAACAGGGTTGCAGAAGTTACAAGGATTACTAGAAATAAAAGTAAACCATGCATGTATTTTCTTTTCCAGGGCTTTCCTTGAAGTCTGGTTGCTGCTAGCAAGATGTTTAATCAGTCTCAAAACCTCTGACATACATTGCAATCTTTAAATATTAAACATAATATTGTAGTTTCAAGGGCAAAGGACGTTTTCTACCTAGCATCTTCTTGGGTTAATCAAGAATTCATTCCAACTCACGTCCTTTGCTCTTCCAACCCTTTTTCTTCTTAAGTGAAAACATAAACCTTTTCTTACTTGGGAGACAGGTTTGACATACTTAAGCTGGGAATCTTATCCACCCTTGTGCTTAATTAAACAACTAATAAATTTTCCACCTCTATAATCCATCAACTTTTCATTTTGGCCAGTGGATATTAGTTAACTTTTCACAGCATTTCACATAGTTCTTCATGAAGAACATTAACACTTGCATGCAAAAACCAAAATGCATTTCATAACCTGTGGCTCATTGCAGGCCCTTATTTGTGATGTGAACAGATTGGATTTGCCAACAATCAATAATATTAGAAAGATAATTCCAGGTGTCTGACCCTCTAGGATCTTTTCTGTGCTTACTTGCATGCTGGACTGATTCCACCATGGTTTTCAATTCTGTCTCTGTTACAAACTAGGCAGTTCCTTCTTGGGAGGAAAAAACTGCCACAAGCAATATGGCATCACAAGAAATTCAGGAACCTGAGAGAGCTTCCCACACAGCTCAGAAAGTGAGGCCTTGCCCAAGGAAGCTGGTGTTTAGTGAATATGTGGCCATGGTATCTAGAGGCAGGTAGTAACTGATCAACTTGAAGTGCACCAGACTACCCTAACCAGTGGTGTGGCATCTTCAGGGGGATATTCAGTATCACAGTTCATTCAGGACTGTTGACTCTAAAGTTCAAGCACAATAACTCTAGTAGATTTTTAGTCTATGTTCTCCCAAATTTATGATGAAAAGAATATAAATAATAATGTGTGTATCCCTTGTCATTCATTTATGGATAAGGGTTTTCTTGGTTGTGGAAAGGACTAACTAATGACAGCCAAATTATTGTGTATTTTTTAGTGTCTTCATTACTCAATCATTTGCACTTCAGCCGTCTTTGTGAAATTGTATGCGTGTTGGTTTTGCAGACTACATACAGAAGGGACCTTATGCAAACTTGTGCCTTTCATAATGTGCCTCCTGCTAACATTTAAAATGCAATGATTCATCTGATGGATCATTTAAATTGACTCCAATATGCAGAGACTTCCAGTAAAACATGGAAATAGAAATGGGAAAGCTCAATCCACAACTTAGAGTTTTCCAAAAAGGAAGAATGTATTTTTATGTTTTCACTGGTAGCATAGCATCGCCTGGAAATATCAGGAGATCTAACAGTAGAAAAGTTACAGATAATATCTTTATTCTAACTTTCTCACATGTGGGAGTTACATCACTCAGTTAAAATACGACTGAGCAAGGAATTTGCCTGGATAGTTGGCCACTATCTTTCCTATAAGGAGGTGAAAGATTTATTTTAAAATTATGGTGTTTTTTTTCTTTTGGTTTTGGAATTTTTTTGGTTTTGTTTCTAAAAATTATGTAACTATTAACAGCTGAACACCAAAGGTGTGAAGAGTATAAATTCTTAACATCAAGAGGACCATTAAATTGGGATTTACTTTTTGTTATCAGGTATTAAAACCTTCGGCTCACTTTAAATTTACAGTTTGAGTTTTGGTGTTGCTGAAATTGCAGGATACAGACTTGCACTCATCACCAGTGTCTTCCCCAGTGTGCTGGACACAGAAACTGCCCAGGACTCATCTCCTGAGCAAGAACATCTCCTTATCCCTCCCCATCATGTGATAATCCAGTCAAAGAAGTCAGTCTGTGCTCTGTCAATATCTATCAATCTGTCATCCAATATCAGACATAATAAATATACCTGATCTTTATTTTGCTGATTCTGAGGGTTCTTCAGTTCATCCAACTCCAGCATTAAACCTTTGGACAAATTCTGATCTTCTTACTCAAAGACCTAAGAACTAAAAGATATTGACTATAAAACTTCCTGCCTCAGCTCTCTGACAATGCACAGCAGCTCATTTTTAATTTGCATTACACTGTCAAGTAAATACACAGAGGGTGACCAGGGAAACTAGGGCCTTTCTGCCTCTGGAGATTCCAGAGTGGCTGCCTGCAGATGCCCATGTGGTGCTCTCTGGCTGATATTTGTTGCCAGTGATTTCTAAACATTAAATATAAATATTAGCTAGCCTATACTACTGAGACTGGAAGGTGTATTTTATATAAATTCAGTCAAAATGCCCTCAGAATATTTCTGCAGAATAGTTCTTGCAGTTCTTTGTGCAGCTCTGCTTGCTGTTACCTGGGTTTGGTAGTATCCTGAGTGTGTCAGATGATAGATGCAAAAATGAGCTGGCTACTCATGCAGCACCTCCATTGCTGCACTTTTTGTGTGCCTGGGAAAGGGTAGTATGCTCAAGAATATTGTAGCCCATCCATGCAGGCAGTGGTCAAGCCTCTCACCGCGTGTGACTGCATTAGATATGAGGTACATTCTCCAGTACTTTACTTTTTTCTCTGCAGTCAAGCTCATTTTCATCTACTAGGTTTAGTTTTACTTAAGTAGCAGTGGAAAAAGCAAAGCAAGAAAGCTTTTTCTCCCTGGCCATGTTAAATGAATATAGAGGGCCAAATTATCAGCAAGGACAAGACCAGCAAAGACAATTAAGCTAGGAGTTTGAGTTAATACACCTAATAGAAACTTGATCCTGGGAAGCGGATAATGTTGATACTGCTTAATGGGAGGAAATTAATAATTTGAATCATATTTCGTACCAAAATAATGTGGTTCAATAAAGAAAAAAAGCTTATGTTATTAAGTCAACTGAATTATTTGTAAAGAGGTTAACTGAATAGTGTATTATAGTTCAGTTTCAATTGATCAGATTTCAGGGTGAGGTGGGCTGTGTTTCCATATGGTCCTTCTCAGAGCCCAGCCTGCATTTTTTGATTGTGTCTTAGGTCTGCCCAGCTGAGTGGTAGCTACTTCTGTAGCTACTTCTCCCTCACCTGTGTGAAGTGGCTCTGTACCTTAGTGGGAGCTGTTCCCTAGACATATGGGCAAGTTCTCTTTTTCCATAGGTCAGAGGTGGGAAAGATCCTCCAAGTTCAGTGTGATACCAACAGGGCTGCACTGCCCTGTGTCATGGCATTTTGCAGTCTCATGGATTCATCCCACACTGTATCTCTGCAGCTGCTGCAGCGACCATCCTCAGCACCAGCCCAACCCATAGAGGAAACAGGACAATGTCTTGTCCTGTTTCCTCCAAAGGAGTGAGATATGGAGATGTGAGATGACAGCTCCTTTTCTCTTCACATGCCCAATCTGAGAGTCTTTGACTGTCTGATCAGTTTCCTTCATCCCTTGTTTTGTGAAATATGTGCGGTGGTGACTGCACATGAGCGACAAGATCTGGTCTTGCTTTCTTCTGCTTTTCATTTCTGAGCAAGATGTAAGTTGGAAGGTTAAATGTGGAGTAGTTTAAAAGTAAACATTTCAGATAGGTTTTTTTAGCTGCATGTGCCATCCAGCCCTTCGAGGTAAATATTTCATAAACCAATAACATGAATATATGCAGAGGCTTCAAAGTTTTTAAAAACTAAAATATTCGGACCACAACATCCTATAGGAAATTAAAAACTGGGATACTGTTATAATTCACCTTAATGGTTTTTAGCATCTATAGACCTCTTTTGAATGCTGGGTGACTTCACCTTGTAAATTTTTGATCATATATATTTTTAGATTTTTTAGACACTATTTTGCTAACAATGTCTTGCGATCATACCAGAAACTGTAGTTATGTCAGTTCTTCATAGAAAGACTATTCAAATTTAATACGGAAATATTAGTAAAATAATGATTAAAGCATAGGATCTTTTTCAGTTTTGACAAAAAACATAGTTTTCAGAAATGGCAAGCAACCACCCATATTATCTTCCAGGATATTAAATGTTTCTTTGTTATGCATAAAAACACATAGTTTGGGATGCAGGATCTGGTGCTTCAAAGTGGAGTTGAAAGAGACTTGGAAAGTGTCCTTTTTTTTTTTCCCCATTTCATGAACACTGAAAAACATCTTTTTCGATCATTTCCTTTGGAAATACTAGGATTGTTAGATGTTTTCCTACCTGGTATTAGTTGATTTTTTTTACCTAAATGGACTTGTGTCCAGTTAGATCACTGTAGCGATTGTGCTGAAGTGAATTATGCTGAAGTCAATCAACAAACCATTTTGACACTCAAATTTATTGTTCTTCTCTACCCTGGGAGAGACTCAAAGGAGTTTTTAGGAATTTTACTGTGCCCCGCTATGCCTTAGTTGACATGGCAAAAATATCATGTATTGTATTGGAGTGGTTAAACAGTCAAAAACAAAGAATTGTGCCCCATCCAACAAAAAGTCAGGTTTCCTGTCAAATTGCTCAATTGTATTCTCTTTAGTCTATCATGACATCAACATTCAGCAGTTCCCTTGTCATCACACAGTCTTGGTAGAAAAACAAGAATCTGAGTTTATATTGCAAAAAAAAACACAACCCAAGTAAAAGGAGGGCTTGTGTTTGTTTGGAAAAGAAAAAAAAAGAAAAAGCAAAACCAAATCAAAACATGTTGCAGGACAGCTTTATCTGTTATGAAGACACAAAAGGCTGCCTAGGTCTAATTCCTGCTTATTTTCTACCACTGGAGAATTCCAAATGGCATGCAGTTTTTCGTATACAAAGTGCCCTGACTGTGGAAGGAAAGCCATATATCATGCATGGGCAGAAACACAGTGAAGTCAGTGAGCTCTGTGTGGGTGTGCAGTAGATCACAGCTCAAAGAACCATATTACAGGGCCTGCTCAGGGACTGTGTTGCAATGAGGTCTGGGGATGAGGGTGTGCTGGATGCTTCCTGCCTTTGATCACTGCAGATCGACTGTGGCTGCCAAGCCTGAACAAAGAGGCAGAGCTGATGCTGACCAAAGTCTCAGAGGCCAGCTGCAGAGACCAGAATTATGAGAGTTTGTGAGTTCTCAGTATTTTTTTCTTTAGTCATAGTAACGAGGCAAATAAAACTAGCTGCTGCTGTGACAGCAGATGGCCAAAGGAAAGAAGATGCAAGTAAAAAACCTTGGCTACTGAAGCTGGGATAGTTTTTGGCTAAAATCGTAAAAGTATAAAAACTAAGTAATGTGTCCTAGAGAAAAAAACCACTTGAAATCTATGATCATTGACTGAGCTCATGGTGAGTTTTGAATGGAGATTTGAACACATGATAATGCCAAAAGGGAAAATTCCACAGAGGCACAGTAAAATTGCAATATCTGTTGATCTAAAGCACCTAAGAGCACCCCATGAGGGGTTATATTTTAGCAAAACTAAAAAGTTTTGGCTCACTGCTCCAGGAATGACTTTTTTTTTTTTTTTTTTTTTTTTTAATATGCTATCACTTTCTTGTATTCAGAGTTTCCAGCCTAAATATCTAGATGGCAGATGGCAAATTTAAATACTTGGCTCTTTTGGCAGGATTGTCATGTAATAGAAGTAGCCCTTTTCTCTCCTGATTTACCCTTTGTCAGAAAGGTATGGACTATTCAGCCTCCATATTAATTTAGTCTTTACTTTCCTAGAGTAGGGAGGTCTTTATTTTTCGAGTGTCTTCAAGTGAGAGCTGACTACTTCTGACCAGTTTTACAGTTAGCCTCTCAGTTTGCTCTTTTTGAAACTTTATTGAACATGGCTGCTAAGAGTACAAATAAGCAAATTATCACCCAAATCTTTCATAATTGAAAAAAAAACCAACCTGGGTAAATCCTGACTATTGTCTTGCCTTGTTATGAGTGCACTATCTTGACATTTCACTGCTATTCTATGATGAACTCATATCTGAGTTTTTTCTTCTCTCTAGATATTCTTAGTTGATCACAAGCCACTCTTCTTTGGTCATTGTATTCCCAAGTCTTGCATCTTGGAAATAATTAATTTCCACCTGTCTGTTACTCTAGTAAAGTATGTAGCTTGTTCTTGTGCATGATTCCATCTTTTGAGTTGAGTTTGTTAATGAAAATATTTAATGGCCTCTGTTATGTGGCTGAGCACAAAAAAACTCTACTATCATTCAGACAAGTATCTTCTCTTTGAGCTTTATCAGCTGTCATTTCCTCTTTAATATTTCCAGTCTCATATGCCTGCTAAAAAGTAGAGCCCCTAACTCCTTTCTTTTGTCCTTCACACTCCTCCCACTGTCAAATCAAATTCCTATCTAGCAGCACTCTTTTGGCTTGCTTTGGTTCCTTTACCACAAATCCTTGTTCTCAAGTCCTTCCTCTAACCAGAAGCTCTGTCCATCCTCTACAGTTATCTCACCTTCTCATATGGTTTCATTGTAGTTGGCTGTGTTGGGTGTAAATCCTCTTCTGCCCATCTTTTGATGATCCCTGTGTTATGGAGCTCCTGTTGTCTGCATCAACCAGCACTATTACCCACACCTGAAAAACCTGAGATTTATTTTTGAATGACTTTCAGCATATCCATCACCATTTCTCATCATGTTGACAATTTCAAAGATGGCAAATTATTATGTCACCCATTAGATGATCTGCCTTTCCATGAGCAGTCTTATCCTTTCCCTCTCAGCAGACTGGTGTTTTTCATCTTTTCTGTTCCTCTAGTCCACTTTCTTACCCTGTGATCTGTTCCTGTACCTTTTTTTTCGTTTCAGGTAAGTCCTTTTCCATTTGCTGAAAAGTTAAACTCACTTGTTGCTGATCTGAAAGAATCCTGGTCTCTTCTCCTTTTATGTTCAAGCTCCTTCCTCCCACATTCATATCCTGTTCTGATACGGTCCTTTAGGCAGAAATAATTTTGTACATTTCTATTCCCTGCCAACCTGAAGTCCCTCTTCTGTAGCTTAGAAACACAGGGTTTCAGAAGGTGCTCTGGGCTAGGAGTAGGTCTGTCCTAGCACAGGGCAGCTCACCTGGGATGTCTGACTCAGTCTAGAAGCTCTTGGAGCAAATTACCCTCTGTGACCAGCATAGTGCAAAGGCCAGGCAGAAAACTCTTCCTCAGTCAGCAGGACTTGGAAAAGGTCCTGCAACCTTGTGCTGCTGGTTTTTGACATCCAGGCAGGAGACTTTGGGAGCAAACATCCTCAACATCAATACACAGGCACATTTGTTGCCTGGACACATCACAATTTTGGCATATCTTCCACTTCACTGTTGCAATACAGTGGATTTAAAAATGTATTTTTTCAGTTAAGTTCAGCACTGAAGCCACAGTAATATTTTTTGCTAAAAAAAATGCTCTAACAATCTGATCTTTATAGCAGCCTTTCCTGTAGTTTTCTGGTGTTTGATCTTAATACTATTTACCTTATGAAGGACCAGGCTAAATACTCCATCATGGTCACTATCAATTTATTTTCTCTTCTCTCAGTGAATTGATATTATCTGTATTTGTTATGAGTCAGGGGATGGTTTAGCTGTCCGGAGTTTGCTGATGGCTTATCTTTCCCTTATTTTTATGACATCAGAAAAGCAGCATTGTGACACTGAGGACAACTACAACACGCCAATGCTCAAGGTAATTCTATGGTTTTGAAAGTTAGATTGCTCTCGTTTCACAGCTCATTATCATATTTTTAATAAAAAAATCTGGACTAAAACAAGTTTTTTTTTAAACACTGCAGTGTTAACACCTGAGCAAAAGCAGATGAAAGACACTGAGATCAGGCTCTCAGAATGAGGCTGAATGTCTTCATTAGTACGTCTGTAAGTGAGAAAAATATGAATCCAAGTATTGTCTCCAGACCACTGAGACAGCAGGCTCAGTCATAACATCCCAGTGGGAAAATAAGAAACCTAAGAAGCTGTAAATACAAGCTTCTAAAGAACATGTGACTCAGAGCTGATGCAAAGATTCCTAATTTCCTGGGTGAATAGGCAGTGTGGTTTCAGCAACATTCCTTTTAAATTCAGTTCAAGTTTAGGGCTCTCCAAACTAGAAATGCCAATGGGAGAGAAATAATAAAGCTGTGAGCAGTAAAATACACATCTAAGTGTGCCTTTCAAGAACAACTGTCTTTTTCATGCAATATGGTAAACTATTCCATTATCTTGCACAATGTTGCTCTATTCTTCTTTCTTTGACATGTTGTCATGCTTTGTGTCACTCTGGAGATTATGATTTTAAAACCCAGAATGTATTTAGTGTTATTAAGTAACTATCATTACTTGAGGAATATCTACTTAGGAATATCTATTTAGGTAGAGAAATATTGTGGCTTATACCTTTATTAATATTTAATCTCAGTCTAGAAATCTTGATGTTGGAGCTGTAAAAAATACCCAGACAAGGCAGTAATTCAGCTGACAACTTTTCCAAAAGACCTGGGCTTTGATATCTCCAGACAAGAATAATCATTCCAAAATAAATATTTTAAAAAATTAATAAGAAAAACCTCCACTGGATAACATGAAGTGTTGTTTAGCTAAAATTCCTGACCAGTTGGAGAGATGAAACTTCTGATTTTCAAGGTGATAAAGGTTGCTCTTGCCTTAAAAAAGGAATTATGTACCTTGCTTAGAGGAGCTTCAACTTCACCCCCCAGCAAAAACCAAAAAATCCCCAAAACCCAAAAAAACCCCAAAACTACGTTATGGAATTGCTAACACTTATCTTAATCCCATGCTAGGCCAAATCAAACTGAAGCAATTAATATTTGTGCTGTGGTATGTATCCTGAAATTATGATATCTTTCACACTTCTGGAGTAAATTGTTATATAAAAAAGACCTATTTAAAAGAAAAAAGCAGTTTTTCTCTGGCTCTGAAATTTGATTGAGGAGGACGCTTTTTGCAGGAAGTACATTTCTGAGAAAAAGTAAAAAATACGGCCTTTCAGTAGGTCAGCATTTGTTGAAAGTGTACACGACTCCATCTTTATGTCTTTCCTTAACACCACCAGGAGTGATGTGTTAGGACAAAGTGCTTGGAAACAACAGTGAGTGATAGGGCTTATGTTGGCTGTCACAGACGTAGGCAGCCACCTCTGCTCCTGTCACCAGCATGTGGAAATAGAGACAAAAGAAAAAACCCAATCAAAAAGAAGTTATAAAAAGAGTCAAGAAAAGCAAATACTCAAACCAAAAGATGGCCTCTGCTATAGGTCCCAAAGGTCATGGTTGCTAACACTATGGAGGTAGTGGTAATTTGCTTTACTAATCTTTAGCTCTCATTGCAAATTGATTCTAGATACATCTGTTCATTAAATAAAGAAAAAAATGTATTTGAGTGGTTTAGAAACTGTTAGTAAGCTTCAGTCAAACATATCAAGGTACTGCTGATATCTTTGACAGGACTACAGAGTTCTGATATTTAAAAAATATATGTCTTGTGACCTCTCTTTTCTGCTACTAGGACTAAGGATGAGTGCTGAATTTTTTTCTTTAAAAAACCCAAATATTACACCAGTATATAGTTATTTTATTCATGCTAAATGATAATTTTAAACACTATTGAGTACTCTTTGAATTGCTCAAGGCATTATTTCTAGTTTGTGTGGAGGAAGCACGTTGTCTTTTGTTTCATTACAATGCAGATGCAGACAGAGGGTGCTGGCAGTGGGTCTGCAGCCAATGCTGGTTAATTCATGCACTGCAGCTAAAGGCCTGTTCTCGGTTGAGAACGGATCTCAGACACACTGGCATGAACTTGGAGATCTGTCCAAAAGTTCCAGAAAACCAAAGCAGAACAAGTAACAGAAGTCTGAGGTAGTATAATAAACCATAGTGTAAACACAACTCTCCAGCTGCTTGCTGCATATGAGCACAGTCAGTCAGAGCCAGGTCAGGTGTTTCTGCCTGTGTCCGTGTCCTGTCATTTGGGTGACTCAAGCTACCTCTGGAACAAAGCTTCAGGATAGAAGCGTCACCTAACCAGGCTGACGAAAATGCTGCTGGGTTATTGGCAGTGCTGAGGTGTCTCAGACGCTGTCAGTGCCGGGAAACAACCCCTGCCTCTCTTCATCAGTCAGGACACTATGGCTGGAGGCCTCAGCCTGAAGTGGCTGATGGACATGTTGTTTCCTTCTTTTTAATTAAAGATGTTTTAAGAGACCACGGTAATGGAATTCATACTTATGCAATCACTGGATTTAATTTATACAAAGAACTTCTCTGTCAGGAAAAATGTGGCAAGTAAAATAGCAACAATAGCAGCTTCTGACTGCCAGGTCTGATAGGTCTAGATTAGAGGCCTCAAACAGGAAACTACTGGGAGCTTCTTTTTCTAGTTTTGAAAAATATCCTCAGGAATTGTACAGATTGGTTTGAAGACTTGCAAGTGGAGTTCTTTGGCAAATGGCAAGAGTCCCAAGATCTCTCCAGGTCTGCTGAGGGAAAATTTTTTGCAAGTTCTTGCATTCAAAGCAGAAGGCAGTCAAAAGTAAGAGAAGGAGCGCAGTGCTAGAAACTGCAGGCTAATTATGGAGATTTTTTCCAAAGGGACCTCTCTCATGGTGAGCCATGTCTGAGCCAGGGAAGAGAGGAGACAGATTGCTTCATACTTCATCTGTCAGGAGCCAGCCAATATCCTAGGGATAAAACCAGGAAAACTGCAAGCAGCCAACAGTAGCTCTTCAGGGCTTAGCCAGATAAGCCAAGCTAGCAGGTACTGCTAGCCCTGCTCCAATAATTAGGTGTTACAGAGAATAGTAGTGACATTACATACATGGTTTCCTAGTACTCCCCTGTCCCATATTTCTGAGGTCCAGCTCAGACCTGGTGTGACCTCTGACAAAGTCCATCCTGGCCAGGTCTCAGCTCTGTCCATTGCATGAAATCAGCCCAGCTTTTAAATCCCTACACAGTCAATAAATGTGAGAGCAGCCACTTAGGGTGCCATGGCAATTTGATTTTTCTAAGGTAGGAAAGAAGGAAGAAAGGAAGAAGGGAAAGAACACAACTCAGAGTGATACCTTTGCTTGGGTACCAGAGCATATGACCAAGAAGGTACCCTGTTTGCAGGTGCTGGAATGCCGCCTTCTGAAACCTAGTGCACAGCAAATGGGGAACTCCAGCAAACAGGTCTCTGATGCTTCCTTTGAAATTCCATTTGCTGTGGTGGACAACATCACAGAGAAAAATAGAATCAACTAAAGCTATTTTCTTGGCTTCCTTCCAACTATGCTAACCTTAATGCTGAGTCACATATCACAGTTTCTTTAATCGGAATGGCACCAAAGTAACCTTCTGTTCCCTGCTGCCACAGTGGAGTGCTTCCAGAGGACAGAATCAAACCTTTTATTCCCAGGACAATTATCTGAGGATGATTTCAGTAGAAGTGTGGAAGCAGAGAGCTGATGCTGCTCTCCATGAAATAACAGAGTCAGGCCTGATCTCAAGTTAGGCCTCAATGCTTAGAAGGTACCATCAGCCCCACACAGCTTGGTGTTATTTTCTTGCTGTGCAGATTGGCTTCATCTGTTTGACATTTAAGCTGTATTTTGTAGCATTTATCCAAACCCAAGCATATTTGCATTTACCAATCCAGCTATTTTCCCACTGAAAACACTGCCTTTGAGCCTGCTATATTTACCAAAATCCAAGATAAGGCTGCATCTAGCACAGGCTTATAAATTATCTAGGCTGATTTAAGAAATCAGCCTTAAATCTGTTTTTACTAGAAACCAAAACAATACAAGAACAACATCAACAAGTGTTGCAAAATAAAGAAATCCCAGGGGGAATTACTGTAGCAGATAGTACTGATTTCTCCAATGGAGAGCTCTTTACTCTGAAACCTAACATGATGTATTCCTGGAAAGGTGCTCTTTCATAGAAATGTAAGTTATTGTGTGTCTATGAGGTCAACTTAAAAAAATCATGAAGAAAGAAAAAGAAAGACAGAAAAAGAAAGACAGGGAACGAAAGGAAAGGAAAGGAAAGGAAAGGAAAGGAAAGGAAAGGAAAGGAAAGGAAAGGAAAGGAAAGGA
>VZUI01088794.1:0-19504 GCA_013401135.1 Cettia cetti | reverse complement strand
AAGGAAGGAAGGAAGGAAGGAAGGAAGGAAGGAAGGAAGGAAGGAAGGAAGGAAGGAAGGAAGGAAGGAAGGAAGGAGGGAGGGAGGGAGGGAGGGAGGGAGGGAAGGAAGGAGGGAAGGAAGGAGGGAAGGAAGGAGGGAAGGAGGGAAGTCTTTTCAAGAGCTCTGTCCCAGGAACCAGATATGAAGAGCAAGGCTCTGCGTTCGCTCACCCCTTCACCCTACAGTATCACAGGAATTTCATGGTAAGATGTTTGCATGATCAGACACTTACAAAATCTGTATCCTCCTGTCCAGGGGAAACTGATGTGGCAGTCCACAGCATCGGAATAAGTGGAACCTTTCAGTCACAGAAAGACTGAGGCCTTGGAAAAGTCTTTGCTTTATGAAGTGTTGCTCCTACACTCTGCCTGCAGTCTTATCTGCTGGCATGTACAATTATAACCCTTCAGCTGAAGATCTATATTATAAAAGTCTGCAAGGCAAGGTACTGAGTGCATATGTTTATCTGTAAATGTCTCTATTCAGAGACAGAATACCTATTTATACCTTTATATGTAGTGTAAATTTTCTGTAACATCCATAAAGCATTAAAACATGCTTTTGTAAAACAGAGCACATGAATATCTTTGATCTCCAGGAGTATTAATCTCTCCTACTTGTGTTACTTGCTGCTTAAGAAACAAAATATTTCTTATAACACCCCAAATAATTCAGGCCAGCAAAAATCTCAGGACACCTTATCACTGAAGATGGTTTTGAGACTTCTGGTTGCTGGACGCTGTGAAATGTATACACAGGGACATCATAAAGTAAGACTGTTCCTTAGGTCGATAATTTGAAACAGGCACTATTTGAAATAAGCAAAACAGAAGAAGAAAGGTAGGTCTTGTTTGTCATGCTCTAAGGCTGATTTTTAATTGATATTTCAGGTTAGGAATAAATTGACCACAACTGTAGTAAATCTGCTCAAACATAAGCAAAACATGCTGCAATATTCCATCTTGGACTACTCCTGAAATAGTCTCAGGACTGAATGAAAGCACAGATGCTTTGCCACCGTCACTTAGATGTAATCATGGCTTCTTATCTCCAGTCATTATGCACTTCTACTTTTGTTTTTATTGACTCCTAAACATTTTGCTTTATTTAGCCAAACCTGTGATTAAACCCAAGTTTTAAATCTACAGACTTGGGTGTGGTGTTTTTCCTTTTCCAAGTTTGAAAAACATCTTTCTTTATGTGTAAAGTGAGATTAAAAGCTTCACTTCTCCTAATTTACATGCTTGGTATTTAGCAGCCTGAAAGAGGGTTGGTTTGTTCTGGCTTTTAATTTTTTCCAGACATTTGGAAGCAATCTGGTAGACACAGCATGAACTAGTAGCCAGCACAAAGTGCAGCTTCAACGCTGTCCTGTTAGTTTTTGAGAAGTCTCTGAACTCACTAAGTTCACCAGCCCTGTCTGGGGGCCAAGGATGAAAACAGGACAGCATTTTTCCTAAGGACCAAATCTCATACAACACCAAAGTCTTAATGAAGGTCTTGGGTGCAGAGGAGCAACAGAGAGGGCAGATGGGTACCCAGTGTCAGCTGCTCAAGGGGCAAAAGCTACAGGAAAACTTCAGAAATGCTTCAAAGAAATAACTGAGGAACAGATCAATCTGTTGAAAGACACCATCCTCCTGCTTTTGGAGGACACAGCTTGTGTAGCCTCTGCTTCTTGGAGCAAGAGCTAAAAGCATTCCAAGGGATTGCAGTTGCAGCTCTGGGTGGCTAAATTCAGCTGTATCGTATCAGTGTAACTGGAAACATGTTCCACTTTGGAGTTTATCCACATCAGCTACTACCACATAACAAATTATTACTCCTCTGTTCTTCAGCTTGGTGTAAACAGAGCAGAACAATAGGAAGAATCTGAAGAAACATCAGAAAATAACAGGAGAATAAGAACATCTCTTAAATTGATTGTACGAACAAGTTTTATTGTTATAAAAAAAGAAAAAACACAAAGAAACTAACACCAAAACAAAACCAACCAAACAAAAAAAAAAGCAAAAACAAACAAACCAACCCAAAAACTACATAAAACCCTCAAACAAACAAAAAAACCCAACCAAACCCACCACCTCACAGCAGGCTTCCCAAATTCAGTTGCTGTGTTGTTTTAAATTGAATACTGATGAACTTCTGATTCTTGCACTCCAAAACTTCAAAACTTCTTGATTACTTTAGCTCAGCCAGAAGGACTCAACTTTATTGTAACTCAAACACCAAAATGCAGGACCAGCCTGACACCCAGTTAGGTTAATTCTGTGGAATAATCAGGATGCCTGATTCCCAGAGATTTTGTGCACATTGGCTGAGCAACTAATTATGGCTGTGCTACAAATGAGTAAGACTATACATCATACAGCTTCCCAAACAGCACATGATGTATTCTGCCTCAGGAAATTTAGTGTGCATATTACTTCACAGCTTGGATTCCAGTTGCTAACAGAAGTGGCCTCCATGTTCTGGAATTATTTGAGAAGTCTGTTGCACTTCAGAAAGCATCTTGCTTTACTATCATGGTGAAATTCAAGCACATAAGCATATCATTCTCAGAATCATCAGAGAATCCTTTCACAACAATACTGTAATTGCCCTAAAACAAGCAAGAAAAAAAAAAAGGCAATTAGCACAAAATGTCGCCTGCCCTTGTCTAAGTGGCTTCTTGGAATGGTTCTGGTGATTTCTGTTAGAACTGAAAAAGACAGACTCCTATCAGGGACTGTTCTGATGAGTACAGTGAGGTATGTGAGTGCATAAAAATAAAACTGTGTCCAACTTTCTTCTCATGGCCAGTGTACTGAGGAACAGCCTTTCCTGGTCTTACAGAGTCCCATCAGGAAGTGTCAGGTCCAAGGACGTAAGTTCCTCATCTATAGGAGAACAGATGAGGCAGAGGATGTTCCTGCCCATTACTAGCTTTGGGGCTACAAGAGGTGTGTTGCTCTGTTCTCTTGGTATTCTTTCTAAGCCTTCTGTAGTTCACATATTTTGGAGTCAGTTTCTCACGGATTTTCATGTAAACAAAGCAATGTTTCTGTAACTGTCTATGTTGTTTACATTCTTCTCTTTAGGAGGGACAATTGATGGACACTTTCTCAGACCAGTGGAATTGAAGAGGCTGAACCTCAGTCTTCCAATGTGGTCTCATTTCTGGAAACCTATATGAACTGAAAGTGAAAATTAAACTTCCTCTTTTCCCACTTTGATTTTGCTGTGGTGTCTGCATCTCTTGTGACAGTAGTGCATTAGAGGTGTTGGACTGGATGGAGTACAACACTGTTGGAGGCCCATGAGCTAAGGGGAATGGTGGAGGTTTTGGACCAGCAAGAGCTCCTTAGTGATATTTTTTAGGGATCAATAGGGATAAGGGTCTTGGAAATGCTCAGCCAACTGATGAGGCAGTTGTTGGATGAGAATGGCTTAACCTGAGGACTGGTGCTGCCCCTGGTTTACTTTTTGGCTATTGTTGTCCCTCTTCAAATCTTTGAAAATGGTTTCATGGAGTAAGAGAGCAGTATGTGAAAAGAATGTAAAATAAAGAACTAAATGGGCACAAGGAATATGAATGGATTTACTCAAACAGGTAAAAGGAAAGAGAATAATTTACCAAATAAAATGGAATAATTAAGGTGACGTTAACTGATTACTTTGGTTTTTCTTTTTATAAAATAAAGGAGGGATGATAGAGGAATAATAACTTTAGAACATCTAGCATTTCAGAGATGCTACCATTTTAGTGTCATCACTTCTATTATAAGAAAGTTATCTGACATTTCTTCTTCTGTTTTCTACAGTTTTGGTGAACATCTCCCTTCAGAAAAAATATACCTGTAAATATGTGATTTTTCTATTATTATTTCTTTATAAAAAATACTGAAAAGTACCTTTGGAAACTTCATTCTTGACCCTTTAATGTCAAATTCTGATACAAGTGTTTCTGAAAAACAGAGATAATTATAATACAAAGAGTTACCTAACCATAAAGCCATCAATCAGAGTGCCTAAATAACTTCAAAGCAATATGGCATATCTCTCAGCAGCAGTTGCCAATGTCATTTACTCTTTCACTGATAAAGCCCTCACCTGGTTCTTCTCTCAGAGCTCTGACTATTTGTTGAAACCACATTAGAAAATAGAAATTAACCACAGTGCTCCTGTAACATCTCCTCCAGACACATCCTATGATAACTCCAGTAATTTAACATGTAATAGTAGTTTGTTTGAATGGTAACTGAAGAAAACTGATACTGATTTTTAAAGAAGGGAAAACTGACTAAATTTTGACCTCCTTACAAGTCTTTTTGGCCTTTAGTCTGGCATCCTTCCTGAATCCTCTGAATATGAGCCTGTGTTGTGTTAATACTTGTTAGACCCTACAAAAGGATTCACTCTTCTCTGTTTAAAAAAAAAAAATCATACCTGGGCACAGAAAATCTCTTAAAAAACCATCCAGACACATATGTAAATAAACTTTGTTCTGGATATTAGTAGTGCCCACAGTGCCTCTCAAGTTTCCTCTTCAGTCCAGTCAAATGCAATCTTTCCATGTCATTTTAGAGATGTTAAGAATCAGTGTCATAATGAGATGAAGGATATTAGTAATCCTCATTTATGGAGATGCAAACTGCAGTACAAGGATGTTACAATATAGAACTTGGACATTTTCTACTTCAGTGGGATTCTGGCATGGGAGAACTGCCTGCTCTGAGGTCTACTGCCTGCCAAGCAAGCTCGAGATTGTGGAGATAAAAATCTGCTTGCATGGGTTGATTGCACCATGTATTTTCACACCAACCTCCTTTCAGCGTTCCACACACTGAGTATTCATCGTCAGCTCCACTGCAGAGGAGTTCTTTCCAGAGGAGTGCTTTGGCACCATCATACCAGACATTGAAGACAATCTTCAAAAAGTGGATGTCATTTCCTAATTAAAACATTGCAAGTAAGAAAATGATAATTGGCGGGGGAGAAAAGCATATATGGAGGCATGCTGTTTAGATAAAAACTAGATTTTGCCAAAATATTGGGTTTTTGTAAGACTCCTCCAAAACTAAAAAGGTATGTATCTTGAAAACTGCTACTCAAAAAAAAAAAAAAAAAAAAAAAAAAAGGCTATTGTTGTTTTTAACAACAACAACAACAAAAATTAGACATAAAAAATATTTGGGAGAATAATTTCAAAGTCTGTTTTAATTTCTTCAGTAAAGAAAATAGAGTTCACTCAGCTCCACAGCTAACCTATACATGTGCTCGAATTAAGACCTTAATTTTAAGCAGGTGTTGCAAACAAACTATCACAAATGCATCATAAAGATGTCTTCCTAGGGAAACAAACCTAGTGCAGAAGGTGAAGTTTATGATACAGCCAGGTCCTAAATATTTCATTAGCTGAGCTTGCTGGCTTAAAGCTGGGTTTAAAGATCACAGTTAGGTTTGCATACAAAATCCAGTACCATTTCCAGCTTCTGGAACATGCATATTCTTCATAGAAGTCCTGCCATAGTTGGATGGTACTCTCTCTCCTTTAAGAGACTTGGATCTTCTCCAGGCCAGAAGACCAAAATGCACAAATACTAAATTGTCACATGTACTGTGACACGTGCATGTACAGTGACAGTCTGTGTGCAGGGCTCTGGTAACTGCCCCAAGTAAAACTCAAATACATTTTCACAAGTCATCATTTCTGTCCATTGCTATAGTTTATCCATTCTATTTTTAATCCCAGAAACCAATTTCCTAAATTGCTCAGCATTTAGGATGAAGTGTCAGTTTTTCAGTTGTATTTAATTTTCAGCATTTCCAGAATATAATTGTCTAGTGTAGAGGCTCACTTGGAATCCAGGTAAGGGCAGCCTTCCAGGCAGATATGTTCAGAGTGCTGCAAGGTGTCAGATTAAACATGAAATCATGATGTGTAGAATCTACAAGAAAAAAAAAAAATTCACATTGATAGCGTGAATTGGCTTCTCCATAAAAAAAAAAAAAGAATATACAGTTATACACACAAACCCCACATACTTTTAAATGTATTTAATAGAGGATATATGCTATAAAATTATTTTATGTGGTATATATTAAATATGCATTTTTCCATTATATTATTAATTATTTTTACATTTAGAGGGCAAAACCAGTATCATATTTCTTTAAGTAAAAAGAGAAGTCAATTTTTGGTTGTTTATATTTTGCACACAAAAAAAAATAGAGACAAAAGTACCTTTATTTCTCTTTTGAAGATATACAAACATTTTATTAGCACTAAACCAGCATGGTCTTCTACTGAAAATATCCCTACTTACACCAATCATGCTGACAACAGCTAAAAATATTTTTAATGCACCAGCATAATTTCCAGGTTAATGTAAAGGAACCTTTGAGTAGATTTGCTCTGTGAGTGACCCATCTTGCATTTTTAAAATACACAAAACATCAGCCCGTGACATAGACGTGGCAAGAAGGGACACACTAGGCCATCTCAAAGCCTGACTGGTACCCCAGCCTGACAGAATATCACATTCCCTCTTCCACATACTTCAAGCTTTTCATTGCAACATTCTGGTTAACCAACAGGCCTAATTTATACAACAGAGTACTTGCAAAACAAGTTTACATCCATTATCTTCTAATATTTCCTGAACAAAAACATGCCTACTTTACTTGAGAATAAAATGATCTCTCTCCTAGCTGCTGGAACCAGCATTGTGGTAAGATTTATGTCTATGAAGTAAAATTCTTATAACAGTGTGATTTAGAACAGAAATATAGCTCTTTTTATTTTTCTGTATCCCTCAAAAAAACAAATTTGAAAGAAAATTCACAATACCTCAGACTACAGTAATTATCTTGCAAATTTAACAAAAGGATTATCTATTTTTTACTTACCACAAAAAGTATATGACATTTCAAGATCTGATGATGTACAAACAAATTCACTGACTCCAGGGGTGAATAAAAAGTAAAAAAATAATCCAAACATGTTGCTTTTTTTTGCTCAGTATTTGATGGTATAAAACTTCGATTGAGAGAAAGAGGAAGAAAATTCAGCAGAGTCATCATCAGTCACATGTCTTCGGGGAAAGTTCTCTTATTTATCAAATTCTCTGCAATCTTTGTTAATCCTACTGCAGCACTGTCCGTTATCATCACACTAAATTTTGTTCAGAAAAAGAATTCTTGCTTTTGTTGTTACATTTTCCCCAGACAATGCAGCTCAAACCAAGAGTGAAAAGTGAAAGAGAAAACTGTGTGAAATGGGGAAGTGAAATGACATTATGACTACCAGAAGCACGTAAAGAGCAAGTTTAGTTGACTCATCAGGTATAAGATTTTTAAAGGCATAATTTCAAACACAGACTTTCCTGCACATATTAAAGAAGACAAAAATCCACAATTGATGAAAACCAAGACCAATTTTTTTATTTTTATGGTAGTCAGTAGCTCTCACTGATTTTCATAATATATTTCTTACAAAGCTCACTGTGCTTTAAGAACACACCAGAAAACTGGAAGAATGTGATTAGATTATGTATTTCAAATGGAGCTGAATGCAACCACTTGACATTATAGAGTAGAACCACTCATGTCCTGCATGATGCCAAATACCACCTTCAAAGCTGTATCTATCATAGTTACAATTCCTAGTGGGAACAAGCTCAAAAATCAATACAATTACAACTGATAATTCCCATATCTTACTTGCAGAGTCTTTCTGCCACCTTCTCCCAGACTCTTCCCCACAGTCTCTGCTGGAGAAGCAGCACTGTTTGGTTAGCCCAGAGCACAGAGCCATGCACAGGTCTGAAGCCAAGGGGACACCAAAGGAGTCAATTACTGGCAAAGGCTGTCCAGTTTTGACTGGCATGTGTCTGTAAGAATACAGAATCTATCTGTCACCACTGAAGGTAGCTTCCAACCTGATTTTATCCTGCAACATTGAAAACACTCCAGGTCACAGAGCTTGATACTCAAGTATAAAACACCAAAACAAAAACCTCTTAAAGCACTTCTGGTATTAGATACATGCCATTATTTCTGTCTCTTAGTTAATTACATATTTGCCTGTGTTGGCTATATCAATCCTGTGGACTAAACAGCATCAGCTCTTACTGCACTAACCCAGCAGTACTAACCAGCTAGTTCCAGCTAGTCCCAGCTAGAGGAACAGATCAAATAAAGCCCAATAACTCATTCAAGAGAGCACAACCTCCACTACCTGACAGGAAACACAACTAAGTTGGTTTGGCTTTTTTTTTTTCCCACACTATAATAAAATATGGAAATCTACTGAAATTATTGGAAGAATGACTTACAGAAATTAAGTAAATCATTTTCTCACAGGTTACCTTCTTGGTTTGTGTATATGTCTGCTGACTTCTCTTAGAACAGAAATTGTATTTATTTTTTAGGAAAAAGAAGCAGTACATAAAATAGACAGGTATTTGAGTTTGTTTCCTGCTAAGCAGGAAACTCAATAAAAATTACAACAAATACAACTTAATCAATTGTTTTGACTCTCTCCATTCTCCATCACAATGCTTAAAAGTTTTTATTCTCAAAAATTCTGGGCATACCAGGGTAGTATTTTACATATGATAAAGGTAAAGTAGCAAAAGATGAATAAATTGTTTTTCAGAAGTATGAACATGTAACACAAAGGATTATTTAGGAATAAAAATGTGCACAAAATCATGACTGATTGTGCCCAGAGATAAGGGTAGTTCCTAGATTAATTAAGAAAGGTGGAAAATGAACTAAAGGTGCCTGGAACAACCAACTAATGAGCTACTACATGTAATAATTCAGAAAATAAGATAAAAACTTAATGCAGCTAGAGAATTCTCTTCACTATTTCCAAATCTTTCCACAGACCACAGCAAGAGTCCCACTGGCCTGTCAGAGCTCAATATTTTAAGAAATTTTCAGTATTTGCCTTTTAAGTGGGAATTCAAAATTATAAAACTTTCCTGACAGATCTCCAGAGTACATACTTCACACACAGATTTTTGCTGTTGTTTAACAGGATGCTATACAATGTATAAGTTCTTTGTGATTATAGCAATAACCCAGTTCTGTTTCAAGATGGATAAATTTTGCTTAAAAATTTGCAAGACATGCAGTGAAATTGAAATAAATCAGGAAGGATATAATAGTTGGGAAAAAGAAATGGAGTAGTGAGACAGTCACAAAGGAGCAATGAAAGAGCTACTAAAGAAGAGCTACCTTCTGCATGTACAGCCAAAAAAATATTCCTTTCAACCACAAAGCTGTGACCAGTGGTGTGAAGGAGCTTAATCCATGAAAAGCCAAAGCAGGCTCTCTTCTGACTCTTCTATCAGTCCAGTAGGTTCAGCACAAGTCCCAGGGCAGTCTCAAGCAGGCAGGAGGTGGCACTGATTGTACCCCACTGATATACAAGATTTCCCAGCTGAACACGCATCCCTGTGTGGCCAACTTGGCCTGGTGTTGCTGCCCAATGCGTTGGGTGGCGGATGCACCCATGGGCAGAGTGGAAAGAGCACTGCAAATTGACAAGGTTTTACATAAAACTCTCTTAATATAAACGAAGAGAAACTCTCTGCTGAATTGACTTTCTAGACCTGGTTCAAGCACAGGTGGGGTTTTTTTTCAGATCCTGGCTGCAGAGAAGTTATAGATGAGGAATGAGTCCCCCCTGGTGGCTCGGACAGACAGACACATGCAGAAACCTGCTCCTTCCTTATTGCACTTTTATTGCACAAGTCAAGACTATTTCAACGCTTTAAAAAGCCAGCATAAGAAAGCACAATTTTAAAAAAGATCTGTCTGGCTAAATGGGAAAATAGGAACAATAAGGACTACTGGTATCACAGCTAAAATATCCTTTATGACCATGATTATAAAGCCTACAACCTTGAAGGCTGTGTTTGGTCAAATTGTCATTAAATCAAAATAATCTAAATTATTTTAAAATATTTTCAGCAAATTGTATTTTAGATACTTGTGGCTTTTCATGCCAACATCAGTGCTATCATAGGAATGACCTCTTGTGATGATCAGTAAAGTCCCAAATTAGTGCACTAGTGGTGTAAAAAGTCTGTTCTGTTCCTTTCAAGTCAGTACAAGGATCACTGCAGAATATTATAAAGTTCTATATACTTTAATTTTACTAACTCCTCTTTTTTTACTCTAATCTTTTTCTTATCTATTCTGATCCAAAAGGAAGGTGAAAAGGAAAAAGTGGAAAGAGCTACACAATGTTACTTCACTGAGGTTTTGTCAGTGAAATACCTCATTTAGTTTGAAATCCTTTGCAAGTATATTCAGTAGGAACCAGCTCTCATTACCAATTAACAGCACATAAATTCAAGTCTAAATAATTTAGAACTTCATACCTATGACTTTTAATTTCTTTCCATCTGAGATGCTGAGAATAGTTTATTCCAAGTTTCCTCACTGATTTGTCATTAAAATCCTTAACATAGTTAATGATAATTTTATCCTCTTTCTCAATGCATCCATAAACAGCTTAGCTTACCTGTGATTGCTTTGCAATCCACTTTGTATTTGGACTGTTGGCTGCAAGTGAGTATGTTGACCAGATAAGCACTAATAAGTCACTAAAATCTCCCTCAGGAAAGATTTTTAACATACATGATCATAATATCCCATCCCAGAAAAATAAATAACAGTACACCAGTATAGCAGGGGAAAGCAGTCCATTTCAAAGTCTTAGTCAGACAGAATTAAAAATTATGTCGTAGCTTTCGGCATGTGACAAAATTTCACTTTAAGGGAAAACTCTTTTAAGATATTAACCATTTTTATTAAATAAAGAAAAGGCAATAATAATTTTCCTTACAGGATCATTTGTGAGTTTTTGAAGTAGACCATTTTGCACCTGGAAGCAGACTTTATTCTTTCTGATGTTTGGTTTAAGGTTGATGCTGAAGGCACTATAACATAAAGGGGCTCTATATAAGGCATTAGACTACATTCACAAAATAAAAACACACTCTACTATCAACATAAAAACCAGAAAACTGTAGACTCTTCTTAAATCCGCTCACCCTATCTTTGACAATGTTTATAGTGGAAGTAGAAAGTCATGCCCAGAGATACAATAAAGGGGTAGAGGATTCATTTCCTCTAGAGGCAACTGATGAAGTGCTTGAGAGTGCCATGGGAGTCCAAAGCAAGAGCAGTGCACTGGCACATATCCAGTGGTGAGTTGGTAGCATTTGAGTATGAAACCAAAGAGTTTTTGAAATACAGAAAAAGTGCTGTGCATTTCTCTGAATATGTTTTGTTAAATGCGGTATGAACTTTGGTTTAGTGGTTTGATTTGAATATATCACATTAAACTACTGGAGACTATTAAAATGTAGCAAACACATGCCAGGTGGTATGGTTTTCCGGTGCAAACAATTATACTGGAAATAACTCCCTGCCTCTTGCCAGTAGTCTTATGGTTTATTCTCTGCAAGCCAAGTTTTAGTCTTAAACTTACTGTTGTACTCTGAAGTATCCATTAAACTATTAAAATTGTACAAAAGGAGTTCTCTCAAGGCAGAGGCTGAAGGGATAAGAAAGGGATGTGTCCTACCTGAGGCTCACAGTAAGCATACCATAGCAACACTGTCCACCCTGCAATTCTAGAAAGAGAGACAGCTGGACATGTTTTCTGGCTGTTTGCTCTTGTTCTCTGTTATTCCCTGCTTAAAATAGCTGCTTGCTGAGGTCTGTGTAGCTCTGGGATAATCTTATTATAGTGGATCCAACTCAAAGCTAAGCACACTTGTCCCATTTCTCATGCAGGCTGCAGCAGGCTGTGCTGTACATGGGGGAATGAAGAAATCCATGGTATGAGGCATGAAGAAATTTGTGGTATGGCCACAAAACTCCAGAGCAACCAACTTACAGCAGTTTACCAAGTTTCCACCCTATTAAGTTATACTGAGCAGTTTTGATAATTCACATCTGCTCTTAATTTTTACAGCACAAAGAGATTTCCATGAAGTTTTGATCACCTAAATTAAGCTCTCACGGTACCATGCAAAAATTTATATTTTCTTCATCTTTGCCAGCGTGATGACTTTGGCTTGTAATAAAGCAAGCTCCAGTCAAATTAGTTACCTTTTAATTCTACAGAGTGTGGTTAAGAGTGTAAAGTACCTCAGAACTTTAAAGATTTCTCTTTGAAGTATCAAAAAGGGATAATTTTCTCATCAAAAATTTTTACATTTGCAAGAAAAGGATGAAGGTTGTGGGATAATTTAATTTAAAAAATAATTTTAAGAATGACAAAGAGCTTTGTACTTTATAATTAAGAACAGATAGGGACTAATGAATAATAATGTGGACAAAGCAAAAAACTTGAGAGAGAGGGTCATTAGCAAGAAAATAGCATGTAGTCAAAGACTGAAAAGAAAAATTTGCATAAATCCTGACTGTTCTTCAAAGGGAAAAGAAAAAAAAAAGAAAAAAATCCACTCACCTATGACCTTTTGTGGAAGCTTTTAAGGCTGGAAGGGGATAGGAAGATTGTGTCTAAGAAGGATGCTTCAGTAATTTCATACAGAATCACAGAATTAACGAGGTTGGAAAAGACCTCTGAAATCACTGAGTCCAATCTATCAGCAAACACCACTCTGTCAGCTAGACCAGGGCACTGAGTGCCACATCCAGTCTTTCCTTAAACACTTCCAGGGACAGTGACTCCCTGGGCAGCCTGCTCCAAGGTCTAATCACCCTTTCTGTGTAGAAATTCCACCTGATGTCCAACCTGAACCTCTCCTGGCACAGCTTGAGGCCATTTCCTTTCACCTTGCCGCTGGTTGCCTGCGAGGTCAGTGAGCCCCATCTGGCCACAACCTCCTCTCAGATAAGGTCCCCCTGAGCCTCCTTTCCTTCAGCCTGAACAACCTGAGCTCCTTCAGCTGCTCCTCACAGGACTTACCCTCTAGACCCTTTACCATCTTCATTGCCCTTCTCTGGACACGCTCCAGCACCTCAATGTCCTCTCTTAATTAAGGGGCCCAGAACTGAACACAGTACATGAGGTGTGGCCTCACCAGTGCCAAGTAAAAGGGGCAATCACTGCCCTGGTCCTGCTGGCCACACTATTGCTGATGCACACTGATACATTCCTGCTGTTTGTACCAGATTGAGTGACACTGGGACCAGGGTAAGATATGTCCAGCTGCTATGGACAAGTGATTGGTTGGTCCTGAAAAGGCTGGTGGAGCCATCAGCCTTCACTGTAGGCATTGCCTTGCAAATAAGACAGTTTGTAAACCACTTATTTCAGAAACCTGGGCTCTTACATCAGTATTTCCTTCAGAACCCCCACATGTACAAGCACATTCTCTAAATGTCATAAATCATTTCTTCCATACCGTGTAAAAGTTACCAACACCAAGGAAATACCAACAGCTTCCAGAGGTGAAAATGTTAGCAGGCAGTAATACTTCTGCACTTAGTACTGGTTTTCACCAAGTGTGTGAAACAGAAGAAAAATACACTAGAAGAAAACAGTAGCTCACATAATTAATAGAGTTGTTAAACAGACATGGAGCTAACAGACTTTGGGAATTACCTGGTAGTAATTTGTTTATTGAAACACTCACATCACAGTTGATTCTCTTGCAGGATTCCTTAGTAGCAAGGGGGCCTGTTCTGATTTATGCAGATTTTCTACCATAGGAGGACAACAAGCATTTCAGAGCTTCCCACCTGGAAATGCACAAAACGAGCTATAAAAATAAAGACGGACTGCTCAGAACCCAGAGCAAAGAAGAAACACATCTTGAAGTCTTTTTTGGATTACAATTCCCTTCCATTATTTTGATTCTAATGTAAATAACTGCTCTCAACAATTCCAGGGATCTAAACCAGTCACATCTGTGCAAGTATACTCAAATCCTGTGTTCATTTTTGGGCCCCTCACTACAGAAAGGACATTGAGGACATTGAGTGTGTCCAGAGAAGGGCAGTGAAGTTGGTGAAGGGTCTGGAGCACAAGTCTTATGAGGAATAGCTCAGAGTTGTTCAGTCTGGAGAAAAGGAGGCTCAGGGGTGATCTTATCACTCTCTACAACCTGAAAGCAGATTCTAGCAAAGTGTGGATTTGCCTCTTCTCCCAAGTAACCAGCAATAGGACAAGAGGAAACAGCCTCAAGTTGCACAAGGGAATGTTTAGCCTGGATATTAGGAAATATTTCTCCACTGAAAGGGCTGTCAAGCACTGGCACAGGCTCCCTGGGGAAGTGGTTGAATCACCATGCCAGGAGGCATTTAAAAGATACATAAATGTGGCACTTAGGGACATGGTTAATGGTGGAGTTGACAGTGCTGTTAATGGCTGGAGCCAATGATCTTGGAGGTTTTTTCCAACCTAAATGGTCCAACACAATCTAAGTGTAGCAGCAAACAAAGCAGACGCATGTAAAATACTGAGTATCTTCAGGAAGTCTGGTCTTCTCTTTTCCTAATATAAAAGTATTTTCCTATTATTTTCAAGTTGCATGTTGGAAGTATTAAATACTTTTTCTGAAACTACATCCCAGCTAGAATCATCTCCTATCTTCTGGTAGAATTCTGGACTCTTTAATATTATTTTAATCATCTGTGTGTAAGAAAGCTACCTACTAGCTTCACTTGCTTATCACTACCAGAACACAAGCAGAAGAAATAATTACCTTCCATAGATACAAACTTAGCCACTGGCATGGAGATATCTTACCCTTGCTGCTTAATTCTGAATTGGCCAAGTCTCAAATTTAGAAATGAAAATTTTTTGCAGTCAGAAGAAAAAGATGATGATTTTGATATTGCCTCTGGAGTACATAAATACAATTTTGGAGCCTTTCCTTTACCTTCTCCAGCAAACTCTATTTCCTGTTTTCCCCCTATTTGTCATTGGAAGATCAAGTCAACGTCCTCTTTCAATGCAAGCACCAAAAGAAGTGAGTGAATGCATCAGATATGAAAAGATTACTTTTAACTAAGTGTAAAACATAATTTCAATCAGGACAAGTAGTACAACCAGGTGACCAGAATTGCTTGTTCAATACAATTTGAACCTCACATGTTCAATATAATTTTATGAAAGAATTATTTATATATTATTGCTACCATGGAATTATACTGGCTTAATAAGACTCTATCAGGCTTTTAAAACTATAGGTGTGCCAACACAGAAAAACTGCCTCAAAAAACTGGGATAGCATGATTTGCTTTTTAATTACTAAGCAAGCACATTGAGGGCAGTCAGAAAAGCAACATTCAAAACCCTGGTTTAATATCTGTGATGTCATCCTACAAAAGGAAATAGAAATAATAGAAAGTATTGGAAGACATTTAGGCTTTTAAATACAGTTTTTCAGCTACAACTTAGGAAACAGCTTGAAAGTTAGCCATAATTTTTTATTTGCAGGATCAGGATGACTAGTAGCAAGCATCAGATCTTATTACGAAGGGCACTGCTAACACAAAAGGATTAATTTTAATTTTGGGGTTTTTTTTCAATTTGGTAATTTTTATGTCTCAAAATATTTAGGCCCTTCATTCTTTGAAAAGAAGTATCTGTCAGTGCCTTGGGCTAAAAAATTTAAATCCAACCTCTACACACTCAAGGGAGAAGAACCAGTCTAGTTACCACAAAAAACCAAGATCCCCTTTTTAGTTGAGTGAAAGGTGGCTTTCTTTGCAGTGCTGAAAATCAAGAGGTGTGTTCTTTAAAGGCTCAACTGCTTCCCCACCATACAAAAAAGGTGACAGAATGCATTTTTACCACTAGCTGCTAGAATTTTCTTTGTCGATTCAAATACAGCACCTCTTGTCAGTGGGATGCTCACAGAGCAAATCTTAGGCCACGGTGCTTTCCTGTGCCCAAGAAGAGAGGCTTCTTGCTCTCCACCTCTGAGGACAGGGCTGCTCGGGGTGGACTTCAGTTAAAGAAACCTGGGAGTAGTTTTGAGCAGCTAGAACTTACTGCTCTGCATATACACTGCCATTCTTCCCATGTTCTTCTCTCCTTTGGGAGGAGGTAGGAGCAGGAATTCACAGGAATACCTGTCTGCTTTCCAGAGACTCCTCCTGGCTACAATGGTCTCCAAAGGCAAGGGAAAGCCACGTTCACTTCCTTTATGCCATCCCCAGCAGTGACAACAAGCTCGTTATTTTTAGATTAAGTACAATTAATATTTAAGGCTTAACATCTTTACATACTTGATAGGTGTTGATGATTTGTCTATCATGAATGGCTCCTTTTGACATGGAGATGGTGAGGCTGCCACACAGCTCATGTGTTTTACAGTTCTCTGGAAAGCTAACAACAAAAATCAAACCAAGAATAAACAAGCAAAGGACAGGGCTAAGGATCTCCTTTTTTTATTGTGTTTTATGTCATTAACTCAAAGAAATCCTCACACTGTTTATAATATTTTTATAAAAGTGTCTCTTTTTATACATTCCAAAATGCATACAGAAAACTCCAGCTACCTGATACTTAAGCAAGTGTAATACATTTTTACAATCTGTCACGTATATAGTACTGTATTACGGACAATGATACTGACATTATCTTCAAATTATTTCCTTTCATCAGCTTCCTTTACCTCCTCTAAATCCTCAAATTTAAAAAATGAGGATTTGTCATAACCCATGAGATGGTTATAATCCTGAGGATTTGGGAAAAGCGTAGGATTAACAAGCATTGATTTTGTTTTAGCATAAAATGTTGTAAACATCTTGGTGATGTCTGGAATCTTTACATCTTTCTGATGGAAAACAGTCACTTTTTCTGCCAAGATAGCATTGTAGGTAATGGCTGTATAGGTGTCCACTTCATCTTTGTAATAGAGCCGGATCACGTAACCTTTTGTAAGGAGATGCAAAGTAACTGGAGTTACAAATGTGAAAAGCCCGATCAACCCATAAAAGGCAGCTTGGACAAGCACACTTTCCACTCCAATACCACTTTGGAGCATGATGTAGGGCATCATGAACAGGTTGAATACGCTGGTGGAGTAAGAGAAAAACTTCACACCTACATAAAAGAAATCAAAGAAAATGAAGGTTAATACCTGTGAGCAAAATTTTCTCAAGAATTACATATATTTTTCTACCACATAACAATGTCATTACTTGAACTGAGGAAGTTACTGAAAACCTCTTTCCCTTTTTTTAAGCTCATGGAGAAATCGTTGAAAGCTCAACCCTGTCTCATTGTCACTGTTCTGATTTGTTTGTACTTTCATGTTGAGTTTATCAAAGCTGGCTCTATTTCTGTGATGCAGTCAGCTATTAGCTGTTAAGCACACATATGAAGTTTTTACTTCACAGGCAGAAAAACCGATTTCTAATGAGACTTGACTCCATTTGTGCACACACGTAATGGTGCTCATTGATGAGATGGCAGACAGGGAATTCCTCTCTTCATCAACAGCTAATGTTGACATTCAGTGTGTATTATAAAGAAGCCACCTTGGCCACCATGCATAAACCCTGGATTACTAAATATTAACAAGTACTCCCCATCCATTTTGCATGTGGCTTGAAAGACAGTAGCCAGTGTTGTGGACCACCCACAGTCCTTAAGTCACTAAGAAAACCAGGAGTCCAAGATCCTGAGACAAATAAATATGTTAGGACACATTTCAAAGATGTGTATCAGAAAATATCCAATGGCTTTCCTTTTCACTAGGTCTTTGTAACATTACCTGGCCAAAGAAAGATTTGCCAAGTCTCATTACAGACAGAGTGTTTCATCACAATACCTGCCTGCCTGGGAAGCATTTCAGGAACACTTCCAAGCACATAGAATGTAAACAGCAGTTATAGTTCATCTTTGTTGCTTACTGGGTCAGGTAAGTCACCCCAAGGGCTGCAAGGGAAGCCAAAGAAGGCTGAGGAGTCACAGAGATGAACAGAGCTCCCTGCACACCCAAGCAGAGAAGCAGAAACCAAGCACCACCACTACCATCTTTTTTGTTTGTTTTGATGTACATGCGATCCAGATTTTGGGAAACTTGGAAAGGAGAACATTCAGTTTTAATATTCCATTTTAAAGTTAGCAAATACTGTTAAAACTACAACAACAAAAAACAGGCAATATAAACAACTTCAAGTCACATACCTAACACAGTCTTTGCCAAATTTCCTTTATAAACTAATCTTCCATGTTCTGGGTGATCATGAGGGGAGGATGTGCTGAGGCTGCGAACAGCCGCTCCTTGGAAAGACGTAACCTGAAAGACGAAAGCAGTACAGGGCTAAGGAACATCAGTACTACACCTTATATCTACCTATCCATCCATATCCACGTACACATCCATCTACAGATGTACATGTATATACTCACACAAAGTTTCTCTTTGCCCTGAACCCACCCTCAGCATTTCAAACCATGGATTAAAGCTAGGTTACACTCCAAAGCATGCCAGAAACTCCCAACTAATACGCTGCCTGACTGTTTTAATACCTTTCCATGTAAATATCCCAAATTACCATTAAATATGTGCAACCCCATTACTGATAATGGAGGCAGTAATCAATTTACACACAGCTTTGCAGGGAGACATTTATGGCACCCATGCTCACCACGTCTCCATTTGATCATTGAATAAAGAATGGCCTGGGTTGAACTGGGCCTTAAAGGTCATTCAGTTCCAACAGCCCTGTTGTGGGTAGGCATACCTTCCACTACACCATTTTGCTCCAAGTTCCATCCAGGCTGGCCTTAAACACCTTGAGGGCTGGGGCATCCACAGCTTCTCAGGGCAACCTATTCCAGTGCCTCCTCACCCTCACAGAATTGGTTTTTTTTCCCTCATTTCTTAGATTAGCTAGATAGCTTCCCTTAGATTAGCTAAACCGACTCTCAGTCTTAATCCATTCCCCATTGTCCTGGCACTTCGTGTCCCTGTAAAAAGTCCCTGTTCCCTACATTACTTTCTTGTAGGCTCCCTTCAGGCACTGGAAGGCCACAATTAGGTCACCCCGAAGCTTTTTCTTCTCCGGGCTGAACAAACTGAATTCCCCCAGTTTTTCATCGTAGGAGAGGTACTAGATGCCTCCAGTTATTTCGGTGGCCTCCTCTGGACTCGCTTCAGCAGGTCGATGGGGACCCCGGAGCTGAACACAGCACTCCAGTGGGGTCTCACCTGAGCGCAACAGAGGAGGTACGTTCCAAGGAGCACCTCGCTTTCCTCCCCAAAACGCCCTAATGGCAAAACCGCGAATCGCAGGGCCGCCTCCCTCTCCCCGGGGAGCGGGAACGCTCCCCCGCTCCCAGACACAGTCCCCACAGCCCCCACGCAGAACCTGTTGGGTCCTCGCGGCGGCAGCGGCCAGAGCGGCGCGGTGGCGGCAGGCGGGCTGCGCGGCGCTCCGCAGCCATGCGGGGGCGGAGGCGCGGCGGCAGGCGGCGGAGGAGGCCCGGAGCAGCAGCAGCGGCAGCATGGCGGGGCTGCGG
>VZUI01088792.1:0-39355 GCA_013401135.1 Cettia cetti | reverse complement strand
TATGGGACGGACCTTCTTCTGATGTCCCTCTGGGATGACCAATTGGTAAAAAGGTTTACCTTTTGTATTACCAATCAAACTGGCCTCTGACTTTCTGTATAAAAGAGGAGCTCATCCCACAATAAAAGGAGAACCCACAACACCTGCAAAAGAACCTGTCTCATTTCCTTTGATGTCTCTTGCAACACAAATCCTGTTCAGGAAAGGTGCAAGGAGAAGTCCTCTAAAAGCACCAGCAGTGTCCACCACCACCATCCACACCTGCAGCACTGTCCCCACTGGTGTCCCATAGCTCTGACACGTGAGCAGCTGGGCTGGCACAGAGCTGCACATCCACCACTCTGTCACAGACCCACAGTCTGAGGAACCCAGAAACCCTACACCTGGGATCGTCCTCTATCTAATGCATTGTCCATTTGAAGTATGAGAATGTGACTGACCTACACTGTACAGGCAAGAGGAGAAGAGAGTCTCCATATTAATGAGATTCTTTCCTTCTGTGAACAGAAAAATGAAAATACCCCCTGAAGGTCTTTCTTTGATCAAAAGGTTGTGATTCCAAGAAATAAATGGCCACTGTGAATTCCTACATTGGGTTTTTTGGGTTTTTCTTTTGATAAGAAATACACCCAATTCACATAAATGTAAATTGGATTAAAAGAGGTTCAAGAGAAAGTTTTTTCTTTCTTGTTCCTGCATATTTTTGTTTCCTCTTGTGAGGATATCTTCTGCTTCAGCAGAAGCTATCACAGGATGTGAAGCCAGAGATACAGCAGCTCAGTGCTTTGTCAGTTCTACAACTCTAGTTAACCTCAAGCGAGGACACTATTGCTGAAATATAATAACGAGTTACTGGGCAACATGATCTCCTGTTTCTCAAGTGATCGAACAAATTATTCATCTTTCTAGACTGAACCTAAACTGACATCGACCTTTTCATTTAGAGCAAATGAAGGATCTCAGACTACTTAACATGAACGATGATTTTTTTTGTTGGTATTTTTTCCCCTAATTAAATGAATGTGGGGTTTATATTTTAAACATTCCCACACACTGTTGAATGAATGCAAATTTTTTCTGCTATTATTCATGCATTGCAACAGCAGGCTGAAAACAGCAGTGTTAATTCCCCTGTGATTCCTCCAGAATGTATAGGGTGCATACAGAGAGTTACAGTAGCTCCTGGAGACCTGCCACAGAGGGCTTTATTGTGCCAAGTCATGCACAGAATAATAGGAAATGGCAGAGTGTACTCCAGCATTTCCACTTTAAAGCAGAAGCTTAATGTGATGAAGAGGCTGGGAGCGACAAGAGGATGCCCTCCTTTCCCCATTGCACAGTACTGCACAACATGTGCATGGTGACATTTGACAAGGCAAAGCCTGGGCCGTTGCACAGCTCCTTTCCTGGCTATGTCCATCCCTGTTCAGCCATGGGATAAGGCAGGGCAGAGGCAGAAGGAAAATGAAGGTTATGGATAAAGAGGTGAGCTGTGCCATGGCTGGGCTGGCTAGAGCATGTGGGCTGGTCACGCTGTGGGACACAGCTGCCCATAGGGAAAGTCATGAGCAGGATGTCCCCAGCGCCACTGCCATGGACTGGGTTTGCAGACGTGGTGAGGCTGCAAGGACAGTGCAGGTCCTGGCACCACTGGTCCTGGCCTCTGATACTGCTCACCACTGCCAGACACCTGCATGGTGAGACACCCCTGGCTACACCAACACTGGGCACCTGAGCGGGATGGGGCGTTGAATGTCCTCAGATGCAGATGACCTCTTCCCAGTGTCATGCCAAGAGATATGAGCTCCCTTTAGAAGCAGTGGGAGACAAGGGCTGGTACGGTGTGTGCCTGAGATGCCCCCACAACACCTGCAAGGCTCTCCAGAGTCTCCTAAGGAGCCTTGACTCCCTGTGATCCTTCCTTTGGTATGTTCCACCGCCAGCAGGACTCCCTGCACTGGAGCAGTTTGTGAAGAACTGCAGCCCACAAGAAGTTCTTATGATGGAAAAGTTCATGGAGGACTGTCTCCTGTGGGAGGGACACCCCACTGGAGCAGGGGAAGAGTGTGAAGCGTCCTCCCCTGAGAAGGAACATCAGACACAATGTGTGATGACTGATCACAGTGCTCATTCCCCATTCCCCTTATCCTCTGGGGTGAAGGAAGTAGAGAAAATTGGCAGTGAAGCTGAACCCAGGAAGAAGGAAGGGGGGAGGGGAAGTAGTTTTAAGACTTGGTTTTGTTTCTTATTACCCTACTGTGATCTGGTGGGCAATACATTAAATTGATTTCCCCAAGCTGAATTTGTTTTGCCCAAGATGGTAATTGTTGAATGATCTCTCCCTGCCCTTATCTTGACCATGAGCCTTTCATCATATTTTCTTCCCCTTGCTCAGCTAAGGAGGGAAGTGATGCAGCAGCTTTGGTGGACACCTGTCATTTGGCCAGTGTAAACCCACTGCAAAGAATTAGAGACCTTCTGGGCAGGAGCTTGTATCTGCAATAGCATTCTTAATAACCAGAGTCAGAGGTAATTTTTTCAGTCTGCCATGAATATTTGTATGGTTTCCACCTTCACAATTTGTACAGCAACCAGTTCCATCATTTTATAGGTACTCTGTGAAAAAAGTACTTTCTTTTGTACTTTTGTACAAAACTTGATGGCTGGAGTCCCTCTAGTTCTTACAATGTGAGAAATAGTAAATGACCTTTATTTCTTTCACCCTTCTCTATGGCATCTGAAGTTTAGTGGACCCCAATGGGACATAGAGACCTCTACAGAAGCTCAGCCGCCTGTAACCCAATGTGGAGACTCCTGATCCACTTTGCTTCTTTTAGTCAGGAATGCACTTTATACTTATATCCTTCTCTTCAAATTTTCTATCTCTGAGATGGGGGAAAGCCACAGCATCCTGCGTTCACAGTTGGACTACTCATTACTTAGTAACATAACAGTTTTTGAGCTATTAATAATTCATTTTCTAACAATAACCTTACAATAACCTTAACAATAGCCTTTTTGCAAGAGTGCCATCTTACCTCTTAGCTAACAGTTTCAAACTGGATTGTCTAATATTACACCTTTTCAGTGCTTCCCACAATTCCCATTGAAGTTGTTCGACTCAAATTTCCCCTGAAGTGCAATCAGGTAAAGATATATGCATTCCTCTATGGAATTAACCTACATATTTCTAATGAGCAAACAACCATCTGTCTCTAGCTGAAATATGCACACTGCAGAACACGCCTGACTAAGCCCTGGTGTTGCCTATGCCTCCCCTGTGACAGTCCTGAGCACTGGAATCACCACACTGAGGATGAAGGACTATTTTACCCCACAGGAACCTGTTGGCTTCATCAAATGTTAACCAGATTTTAAAAGGAGTGCAATCCATTAGAAATTATTGATCAGATTCAAAAAATGTATGCATGTATGTATCTCTCTATCTACCTGTCTATCAAACTATCTATCAGGAAAATGAATGGCATCTAAGCAAATGCATCATGAGTTGGAATTAGGCTTAGTTGTAGTGTTAGTCCTGGTGATTGCCATCTGACTTAACCTAGTACACTGATTTAACCTAGTACAGAGCTAGACTAAGTTTGCCGTGTCCACATCCATGCCCATATTTCCCTGTGTGTCCTGCTAGGCAATCAGAAGAGAAAAATCCATGTTTTTCGTGCTTCAGGATCTCAAAACCTCTGGTTCTTCCTCATTCAACTGCAGGAAAATGCTGCTGCATATTGTTGAGTAGAAGAGGGGGTCATGGGGAGGCACTGGGAAAATGCACGCCAAGAAGAGCACAGCAGTACACCAGTTTTAACCTCTCCACACACTTCTTATCTGTGCCACCCACGGTGCAGGACCTTCAGCCTCAATAGAAAGTTTGCATTAGGGTTAAGGGTTAGGGTTTGGGTTTAGAGAACCACTATGCCTACAAGCTCCACAGACCAGGGCTGAAAAAGGCATAGAGCATGTCACTGCATCAACATTGCTCCACCCACAACTTCCTGACCTTGACAACTCATAGTACCAGGGACTTCAGTCTCAATCCCAAACCTTCATTAGTGTTAAGGTAACAGTTCAGAGATCTACAAAAGTGATAGCTCCAGAAACACCAGAACTGGAAAAGGCATGCTAAGGGGAGCACAACACTGCACAGTATTAGTCTGTCCACAGGTTTCTTACCTGGGCAACCCATGGTACATGCAACCTCAGTCTCAGCCACAAGCAAAGGCTGTCAGTGGTCTCTGGTGAAATATTTCAGCATTAGAAATCTTGGACCTTCCCAGTCTGATGTCAATGTTGTAGCCCTGAGAAGGGTTAGCAGGGACTTCAGAGGAAGAAGCACAAAATTGAATTAGACCATTGTGGAAATACTCTAACAGAAATTATTTTTTCCTCCTGTTCATTCAGAGTACAAATATATCTTGTACTTCATATCCTCAGCCTTTCCAGAACTCACAGAATTTTTACTTATTTTGAAGCGTTTGCTAATCAATCTGGGTATTTTTATTGTCCAGAAAAACATCCAGTTTTCTTTTGATTCATACAAAACTCCTGGCCAGAGTGTTATATTAAAGTTCCTAGAATAATTCAGCACAAATTTGAACATTTACTTTGGGATTGAATTTTGTAGCAAGGACCTACCTCACAGAAACATTCACAAAAAAGTTATGAAAAATGATGTCTGGTTCTTACACAGCACTTCTCCATAGACCTCAAAACTATTTGCAATACGGGTCTATGTCATTGCACTTTTCTTTAAAACTGAAATGACTCATCTTTAGCTAATAAATCAGGAAATTAATTATGTCAAACTTGTGGTCTCACTCCAGGGATCTACCAAATAGTCTACCCAGTCTTACAGAAAGTAGATGAAATTATGAACAGTGTGGCCATGTGTAGATCTCTTGACACATGTGCGTCTCCTGGGCATCTTTGTACTGCACAGACACATGATGTGCCTGCACTGGCCCATGTCATGTCACTGCTGAGCCCTCTTGAGCAGCCTGGATCCTTAGGGCAAAGACCAAGCAAACGCTGGGCTGTGGTAGTAGAAGCATGGCCCACAGGTCAAGGGAAGAGACCATTGCCCTTTACTCAGCACTTGTGGGACCACATCTGGACCAAACACTGTGTCTGAGTTTAGGCTCTCCCATACTGAAAGGCTTGGGCACAGTAGAGCAATCCCACTGGAGAGCCACCAAGCTGGCCAGGTGACTAGTCCATGGCGTATGAGGGCAGGCTGAGAGAGTTGGGCTTGTTTATCTTGTAAAAGACTCAATTTTTTCCTATGTTTCCATGATTGTGGGTTCTGAAGACCCAAGAAATTGTACCAGTTTAACGGTGGGTAATAAATCCCTGGACAGGCTCGGTTTACCAGTTACCAAACATTTGAGAAGAGTTTGGGGTGAAAATCGCAGTATGTAAGTTAAGATAGTTATCAAGAGCTTTGAAGTCAACTCCAATGCGAATTTTGCAATTTTTTCAGCTCCTCCCTGTTAAAGATAATAAGTTCCATGCTGAACTGAGGAGCATTCAAAAAACTTACTTACTGATCTAGGCAAGGTGTCTGGTGCCATATTTAGCACATAATTTAAAAGGAACCTTGAGCCCAATCTGTCTTTTATATAACCCATTGTACTAAATCCCAAAAGGTGGAATAAGGCTACTAGAATCAGCTGATACTAAGTGAAAATGTGAGTAATGCTTGAATGTTTCAGAATTTTTTTTTTCTCCATAGTTAGCAATGTATGAGTCACTCAGGCTCCCTAGCTACTGCACTGCATGAATGACTCAAAACTCCATCGAGAACGGAGGCACAAGCAGTTCTCTCTTTGTGCCAGATTTTCTCCTTTCAAATCACCCTTGCTGTATCTCACCCACTTCAAAAAGAAAGGGAGAATTTCTTTCCCTATTACTTCCTTCCGCCATCCCCATGCAAGCCCAGATAAAACATTGTGCACAAGGATGGTCAGAGCTTGTTGTGATTGAAAAGGCACAGGCTATGATGTGTTAAAGTGAACTCAGTTAACCTTTTCTAAGAAGTGAAAATGTACATAAACTAGTTGCTTTGCTGAGCTCCTCTGAAGTTCTTGGAAGAGCAAGGACATTGCACTTTTAATCATGTTGGATGCAAATATCCTCTATGGAATTTTCCTGTACAACAGAGCTCAGTCTGTGGTCTTGGAAATTGTAATCAGTCATTTCTTCGAGAGAAAGTTTCAAATTCAGTTCATCGTGAACTTTGAAACACCGCAGTCCCCAGAGACCTGTACAGTTTTACAAACTAGTAATCCCCTTTAGTTTAAATGGGATAAATTGCAGCTGAGAGGACCCATTTTAATTTGTAGTAGGTATCTCCATCAGAACAACACACACAACCCCATTTTTACTGATGGCTGGCTACATGCCTGAACCTAAGTCCCCTCTACAGAGCTCTGAGAAGCTTTTCAGGGTCACAGGCAAATCTGTTCTTGGTGTCATATTCCCACTTTCTCATCATTTGATGCATCACATGAGTCATTTTCCAGGGACTGAAAAGGTGGAGAGGAAAAAATCACGCTGGACTATATATTAGCTGTCACTTGAAAAAAAAAAAAAGCTGCATAATCTGGCTATTGCCTAACCCCATTACCTCACCCCTAGGCTGATCACAAGCTCCTTATTCTCTCATCACATCTATGTTGCAATGACCATGGGGTATTTTGGACAGTGATCATTTCCTCTTCTCAAAACCCGTCCTCCATAAGATCAAGTCTGACCTTTTGGTCACAGAGTGGGAAGAAGTGTACACAGCCATTTCTCAGAGCAGATCTCAGTAAGACAAGCCACTGGTTTCAGTTATGCAGTCTGTTTCCTATTTATAAGAAAGTTACCAAGTTCAGAAAGAATGACTGGGAATTGTTTTTCTAAACCATGTTTCCATTACACATTTATAATTCAGCTTTTTCAAAAGTTGTTTCAGTTTAATTCTCTTTGATTCTTCAGCCTTCTGGATACAACATCTTCATACAGACAAAAGCAACAGTTGTCCAAGAGTCATGAGCTCCTAATACTGTTAATATAAAGTCTTTTTGCTAGGATTTCTGTTTCAGAGTTAGCCATTTCACTGGTGGCTGCCTTGACCATCTGAATCCAACAAAACGGTCCAAGAGTGGGGTATTCTGTTAACTAAGCAAAATCCTTCACTGCCAGACAAACTTAGTTTGGATGAGTCCTCATCCAGAGTTTATTCTCCTTTCACCAAGTACACAGAATTCTTCTGGGCTAGTCATTTGTTCTCTTGCCTTGGGGCTTCAGAAACAGTTTCTGATCACAGGTCTCAAATTATGGTCACAGATCTCCAGCTTTGTCCTCTCTTTTGGCTAACACAGACTCCTTCTGTTGCTGTTTAAACACCTAATTCAGGAGTCTAAGTTATGCTTTAGTCAGCTGAGAAAGTGGATATCCAGAAGAATGTGGATATAGGAGGAGCAGGAGGTGGAGTTGGGCTTGCTCAGCCTGAGGAAGAGAGAGTTTGGAGTAATCTCATTGTTGACCACATTATGGTATGATACAGAGAAGGCAAACTCTTCTCAGAGGTGTAGAGGAATTGGATGAGACGCAGCAGACACAAACTGCAAAACCAGGAATTCCAATCAGATTTTAGAAAACATCTTTTCACTATGAGTACAGCAAAACATTGATACAGGTATTGGCATCTCCATTTTTGGAGATATTCAAAACTCATCCAGACACAGCCCTGAACAACTTGTTGAAACTGGATGTCCTTTGAGTGAGGGATTAGATAAGAGGACCTCCAGAGGCTCTTTCCACCCCAGATTTTCCTATAGCTCAATAATTCTGTGAGTTTGCAGGATGTCTCTGATACTGAACAAGAGTCAAAGCCACCCTGTTAAATTGCTTTTCACACGTAGCTTAAGAAATTTTACACTGAGAATTTCCACACCATTAATAGTGAGGTTTTCTCTCCTTTGACTAGTTCACTGAAGTTTAATTTTGTTTCAGGTGGGGACCTATTTATTTTTTTAAAAAAGTACTTTAGCCATAATCCTTCCTGAAATACTTTGGACATAGACTAAAATCACTAATTTCTCTCTTTTTTTGTAGGTCTACCTAGAGGATCTCATTTTTCTCCCTGTTCATCGTTTTACCAGTTGAATTATTCCTGTATATAATCTCTTCTATTCATTAACTTCTGCTTGTCTGTTGGCTGCAAAGATATTTGGCATTGAAAACTGACAGAATATTAGTATATGTGGTGGCCTTATAACATGATTAATTAGTGTTTGGAAAGCACTTTGTAATCAGTCAAGGAAAAACTGCAAGGCTATGAGGACTAACAGTGAGATCTTTTCCCCTACTTTTTTGCTTGATTTGTTTTATAAACAGTGACGCAAGCAAATACGTCAGACCCAAATTGGAAAGCCACATCTTACTATGTTGAATTAAAGGAATAGAAGGTCAGTGCAATGATTTTCCTCACTTTTTGCAAGATATGACAGCTCTGGCTTTTTCTATACATTTCCAGTCAGCTTAGTTCTTCTCATCAGCCTGTATTTTGTCAGTTAAGTACTTATCTGAAACCCTTGCCCAGCAATCTTACCCAATGATGCCTTTCTCACTACTGATGCTTTCAAAGCAAAAACTCCCACAATCTTGTTTGGCATGTTATCTCCTATCAGCTCTTATTCAATTGAGAAAAATGTCTTCAAAAACAACAGGAAACCTAAGAAAATGTGACAACAAACAGCAGTGTATTAGGGTTTAAGAAAGTGTGATTACAAGCACCATGGAGACCACTGTCAGGTCAGATCTGTCTTCTAAATTAACTGAAATATAAAGAAAATATAATGTTAATGAGATTAACAAATGAAATTACCAAATTGTAGGTGTCACTGTTGCTAAGTATAATTTTGCTAGGTATTATTTCAGAAGATATAAACCTAAAAATTAATTTTCCTTGCATTGTTTTGGCATTTTTTCCTCACTTTTTCTTTCTTCCATCTCAAAGAAATAGGAAAATGTTCTGTGAGAGCCTCCTGAGGACTGGACTGGAATTGGCCTTCTTGTACGTTAGCTCAGAGCTCAAACTCTTTTACAGAGAAGAAGAAGAGTGCTTTTGGTTTTCTCTTTTTCCTAATGTACCAACTTAAAGGTATCATCCCTTGGGAAAAATTCTAGGCTGCAGTGTGAAGCTTTCTTGTTTCCTTTTGATATTTTCAGAATCAACTCCTGGAAAAAATAATTTGGGACCAGGATTATTCAGATGGTTTTTTCCAATTTCAAATCTTCTAAGGATCTTCCTTTGGAAAGATGGAAAATAAACATCTTAGAGAGCACAGATACACATTTCTGTGCAAAGTAGTAACAGTTTTATTGCAGAATTTGTATTGGTGATTTGGAGATAATCTAAAGCCACTGCTGGCAAACATCTTGACTAAGCCAATCACTGACTAACAGGTAAGTAGTGGGGAAGACAAGTAATGGGAAGGACAAAGTTTGCCACAGAGACCGATCTGGATTGATCAGCACACCTGCACCATTAAAACACAGTTTGTAATACACTGTAGTGAAATTAAAGGATGAGTGGGTGTCATTCAGGAAGGAGACAGATATACCTTTCTCCATATCGAGGAGTTCTACAGTCACTATACATTTACTAGTAATATTCACACTTGTAATGAAAAAATAAAATGTGTCACTGTTACCACTGTCAAAAACTGCAGTCCTGGTAACATTTACTATGAGGCAGCATGTAAACATTGAAAACTACAGAGGAGGAAAGGACTCCTGCCCCTTTGATGTCTGTGCAGCCTTGGCCACTTCCTTACACAGTTTTTTGGTGGGACTTTGTAGTCAAGAGTAACAATTCTATTTCAGTCTAATCCACCCTTCCTACATCTTTATCCTAAATGAAAATGACTGGAAACTCATTACCTCTTAAAAAATTTTGGCAATGCCCACATAGATGCTAGTAACTGCTCCTTCCACACACAGAGTCCTGTTCCAAACACTCTCCAGCAAAAATTGACTTTCCTTGTGTTTTTTTATAGTGCACGTCACAAGAGCTCACGCAAAGAAAAAGTAAACAGCTGCAATTTTAAGTCATACATTTCCACTAAACCAGAGATCTTTTCTTCTAACTGGTCTTATACAACAATGTTATGAAGCAGGTTATTCTCAATATTAGAGATGTAAATACCTTCCTCCATCATGCCACACTCCTGGTTCCCAGTACAAGAGGGACACATGACAAATACAAATATGGTGTGGAGAACCTTACTGAAGTCACTAAGGCTACAAAGGGGCACGTGAGCCCTCAGTGTTTCAGTATAATCCAGAGTGCTTGCAAACACTACAGCAACAACAATGCCAGCCCAATGCCAAAAGATTGCAGAAGGGTTCTCATAGCTCAAGGTCAATAAAGGCTGCCTCCTTCAAATAGATTCTGTGGTTGGCAAAGGAAATACCAAGCTTTTTCCAAGCACTAAATTTCAGTATAAACAATGCAAAACACGTTTTCACACCATTTTTTACTACACAAATGGGTTTGAAGTAGACATCCCATCCCAGGAAAAAAAAAATCTAGGTGCATTCACTTGCTGCCTCCCTGGGGCCCAGGTTAAGAATGCCATTAAGAAAATTCCTAGACAGGCACGGCCCTCAGACTATTAGCTGTTACTACTCCTTCATTGGGGTGGCAAAGAAAAGAGTCCCCAGGGTGTTACGACACTTGGCAAGGGAATCAGGAGTACAGGCTATTTTTTCCTCTCTCCTTCCAGTTGTGGGCACCAACATTGAAAGAAACAGACAGGTCCAGTCTACCAATACATGGCTCTGTGGCTGATGGCCCCCCCACAATTTTGGACTGACCAACACAGCACCAGGCCCACAGGTGTCAAATGGGATCCAGCTTTCTGACTGGGGAAGAGCTCACAAGCTTGAGGGACAGCTTGGCAGAGCTTTAAACTAGACTTCAAGCCGGGGGGGAGTAATGTCAGGCTTGCCTGAAAAGCTGTGGGAATACCCACAGCAAGTTTATAGGGACAGATTGTTAGTGAGGTCCCTAGGGCTATTCCTAGACTGGAGCACACTTAAAATCTTATGGAGATGAGCCAGGGTCTCCTTTGGTAACAGGAGCCATCAGGGAAACACTAGTGAAATACCTCAAAAGAATGAAGGGTTATTCCTCTAAGAAGGTGACACATTCAACCACCCAGCTGAAGTGCCTCTTCACCAATGCACGCAGCACAAACAGCAAACAGGAGGACTGAATACCACTATGCTGCTAGAAAGTTAGCTCATAGTTGCCACTACTGAAACTTGGTGTGACAAATTTGGTGACTGGAGTGCGGCTACAGCCATCACACAATGGTGGATTTGGCAGTTCCAGGGAATATGGGCCAGGCAAAGAGTAATTGAACTTCACAAAAAGCTTCCAGCTGTTCAAGGAGTAGGTCAGTAAGGCCACCTGGGAAACTGTGGGAGGACAGAAAGAGATAGTGCTGAAGGCAATCTTGCCCCTGATATGTTGCAGCTGTGTTAATTACCAAAGAGTGGGAACAGCCTTGCCCTCACAGCTGTGGGTGTGATAAAAGAGTGAGTTAGCTGGTAGGGAAGCAGTTGGAGTCTGTTGGTTTACGCTGTGAGGAAGAAGGGACAGAAGGCCATGCAAGGAACAGAAGGGGTAAGATGTCATATGAGGGACAGACAGGGTTTGGTGGCCGTGCTAGGGACAGGAAGGAGTAAGTTGGACCTGCAGAAGGAAGAGAGAAGAAGAGAAAGAGCCAGAGCTGTGAGGAGCTGCCCATGGGAGGCTACACAGAAAAGGTATCAGAGACTTAGATAACAAGGTGCTGACGTTTGAAGCCTTCTTCAGTGTCAGTTGTGCCTCCTCCATCAGGAAACTGCCCTCAGGAACAAGAGGGTAGAACTGAGATTATGGTCTTTGAGAATTCCATGGAGCACAAGAATCATTTATCCTCAGGTGCAAGAAATCAGGAAAGGAAGGCAAGAGATTGGCCTGGCTGTGTCTAGATCCACTGGTAAAACTGAAGGACAAGAAGGAAATACACATCCAGTGAAAGCAGGAGCACTTCTGGGAAGGGTATAAGAACCCTGCTCAGTTATGTCATCTGGACATCAGGAGTATAATACAATAGATATAAGAGCAGAACAATGAGTGTATGGGGACTTCAGGAGAAGTGCATACAAACTATGCCAATTAATGTGACTGCAGTGACCATCACAGCAGTGACCCAGTACACCCTCCTGCTGCCAGGGTCAAGGAGGAAGCACAAGGTCACCAGGAGACACAGGACCCCCATAGCAGGAGAGAAGCTGTTTGAAATGATCCCTAGTCCTTCACAGATGATCTTCTTCCTCTTCTGTGGCTGCAGGAGGCTCTGCATTGGACTGAAGTCAGAAGGACAATGTGCCCAGCTTCACACCTCAAGCTGTTGGGTTGGTACACAAAGACTGGTTCTTGGGCATAAGCAAGGCATTTGAATGAGCCAGGTAGACACTCCCAGTAAATCTTACAAGCTCAAACTGACAACATTCCAGAAAATGACGGAGGAGGAGGAGGAGGAGGACATGTCTCAGAGCTCTAGCTACCCAAATAGCAAGTAGCTTGTCATGAGTAGATGACTTTAGGGCAACAAATGAAATCTACCACTCCAGGTATTTTTTTCTAGGTGAGCCTTTAATTTTCAAATGTTAATATTTAATCTGTCTCCTCACAGACTCACAAAGCCTTTCTACTTTAGCTACACTCATTATGAGTTTGTCAGCAGTACATTTTGTCATGATTTGAATCCTATGTCTTCATCTTCTCAGTTACTGTTGCCCTGAAACTCTGTCACTGGCATAGCTCTCCTACAGGGATACAAAGGCACCAACTTTAGCCATGGCTCTGTGGAAAAGGAAAATGACTGTCAGCTGCTTTCTTGGAGGCATTTTTGTTTTATGCTGGGTGGGAAAAATTTCTGAGAGAAGCATTCATTTCTTTGGTAATGAAGTCACCCATCAAGTTGAGTGCTTCTGCCAGTAACTGTCTCCTTATTTCAGAAAAGAAGATTTTGAACTCTGAGAATGAAACTCTGTGAACAAAATGCTTTTTTGGAAGCCTAGTCTAGACACAGTCTTCTCAAAGTCCAGGAGGTTTTTGTTGTGCTTTTTTTGCAGATACACACTACCAATTTTTTCTCAGTTCCCCAACTGCCATCTGCCATTAAAATCAACAGGAATTATGCTTGTACACCTGAGGAAACGTGTCTAGTAATTCTTCGAAATGAGAGATGAATTAATTAAAAATGGATTTCCCATTAAAAACAGAGGACTCAGCTGACTATGTGCTGTAGAAAGGAAAAGATCTGACTTAGAAAGCCTTAGGAATCTGGGTTATCACAGAAATTCTGCCAAGGCATTTATCTGTAGTGGTAGATACTTCTATTTTGACTTGCACACTTCTAAAGAAATATAGGCTGCTTTATTCCCTTGTCCCAGATAGATTAGTCAAGTACTTAAGCACTTTATCTTTTAATTAATTGTATCAGCTAAGTGTGTATTTAAAAACTGAATTTCTGTGCAGAAATCCTCAAAATATTAATCACTTCTTGTACACCCCTCTTCTCCACAGCCTGCCAAGCACTGAGTCATAATTCCATTTTATTCCATTCTCTCCATTGCTGCACAACAATTACACAGTGTATAAGAAAATTATATTTATTGTTTAATCATCAGGGAGACTAGCCTTTCACAAGAGAAGGAGAGAGCATCCTGTACAGATAGAGGATGACTTAAGTGAGGGTTGCAGAACATGATCTGGTTAAAATATATGGAAGATTCGAAAACTGTGGTGGGAGGTCGTCTCTTCTGGCAGACAATTTTGAAAGAAAAATTGTAAGGGAAGAATACAACCACTGTTCTCACATTCATAGTGCCAACATGCAAACTTTTTATTTTCCAAAACTTTGATAACCTAAAAGAAACAGAAACTGCATGTGACGGTTGTTGATGGTTTAGATTATAAAACAAAATCCAAAATAAGTCTTTCCTAACCGCATATTATTTGCCCATTGCAAAAGGAGCAACACCACTGGCTAAAAATGGGAATAAGTCCAGCCAAATGACTTCTCAATCTCATCCATGCCAGCATGGGTTTTTAGAAGCTGTGCTTCCCTAGAAGCCTAATCCTGAACCTATCCCTAGTTAGCACTGCAGAGCAATCCCTCCCTCCTGACCGCTCAAATAGAAACAGGGAAAAGGACATAGGAAAATTTGGTCACACAATGCTCATTTAAAAAAAATGTTAAATATATAAAATCTGTTTTCAAAGTTCCAAGGTTGGACAAGTATATAAAATCTGTTTTCAAAACCTCCAAGGTTGGACATAGTGATCTTCTGCTTCAAAAGAAGTCAGATTGCCTTGACAAAATCAGTGTTTCAGGATGTGTTTTGCAGATATAAACATTAATTCACCATGAAACTGTTCCTGACTAGACAAATCAGATGACCTTACATAACAGCCCAAATCAACATGCCCAGGTCAGGGCTATGCAGGCAAGTAGCACGTCTTGAAGGATTGTGCCCAGGCTGTAATTGCTCCATTAGAAAGGACAGTGGAAGGACTGTACACGGCAAACAAATAAATCCTATCTGTAAATGTCAGTGGAGTCTTATCCCAGATGTAACTGCTCTCTTCAAGTCAGACCTTGTGGTTGGGATTGAGATCTCCAGACCTGCCTGGACCTGCTGCCAGTGAGGGCACTGGCTCGTCTTTACTCCCTGCAAGCTCGCCTGGTGCTCACGGGCTGATGGAGAATGGGCTGTCAGCGCATGCTGGACCGACACCCTGCCAGGCAAGTAGTCTGCTACATCAGTAGCTTCTTCACACACTGGGGAAAGTGCAGATTTACTGTGTTAGAGGTCACACTGCTATGGCTGGTTTCTGAAAGCATTGAGTTAGGACCAGGATCAAGTCAAAACAAAAATGAGGCCTCGGGTGACAGATTAAAATTCTGGCAGCCAAGAGCTTGCAGTTACAACTTAAAGCCAAACTTCTGACTCATGCTGGATGTGTGAACATGAGCAATGCAGTTGGCTCCTTGCTGCCTAAATCAGCTAGTCTGGGTGATTGAGTCGTGGCTGGACCTCCCAGAATCCAGATGCGAAGTCTGAAGTGACCTTTCTAGAATAAATAAGAATGAGTTTGCCTGTTGCCTTCAACTCGGCATATGTCTGTGCTAGAGAGTGACAGTGAAGAGGATGAGGGAGAGAATGACATAAGTTCCCCCTGCCATAGCACAGTGGGGAGCTTCTTGTAGAAATGAATGGGGCCTTTTCTCCCTTACACTGTGGGAATGCTACTTTCCAAAGAGCTTGCACTCAGCTTGCCTAAATATACACTGCCCCATAACACAACACATGAGTGTATCCAGGACATTGGGAGGAAAAAAACCCCATAGAATCACCAAGAATGGAGGTTGGAGTGGCCTCTGAAGTCACCCCGGGTGACCTCTACTCTCTTTACACCCCAAGGACTGTTTCCAAAGTTAAATCAACTGGGCTTAAAGCCTCATTGAGTGAAGTTTATAATGCCTCGGAAGACAAAGAATTTGTGGGTTTTTTTGAGAAACCTGTTTTAGTGTTTGACTGTCCTCACTGAAGACATTTTTCTTATGTCTAGTCAGAATTTCCTTTGCTGCAGTTTGGTTTTCATCTTCCTCTGTGTACCCAGAGAACTCTCTGGCCACATCTTCCATGTAGCTCCTTTTCAGGTTAAAAAAAACAGTCTGTAGCTTTCGCCTTCTCCAGCCTAATCTCAGCCCTCTGGATATTTTAATGGTCCTCAGCTGGAATTGCTCCATCTTTTCAGCATCTTTCTTGCACCGGTGTCCCTAAGCTGGACACTGTAATCAATATGCAATCTCACTGGTGAAAAATAGAGGGGTCTAGTCTCTTCCCTTGGTCTCTTGACTATGCTCTTCTTTTTCTGTGTATTCCAGTATGCATCAGTCTCTGCAAGGGCACACAGGTGACATATTCAGCTTGAGGTCCGCTTCTGGTGAGATGCTGTCTAGCCAGTCAGCCCTCATCTTGAGTAGTCACACAGGGTTTTCTGCCCCAGGTGCAAAACATCAGGAGTGAATCCATGCTAATTAACACACATATTGTTTTGGCTGGAGCAGTTCATAGTCAGAGCAAGCTGCATATGGAGGGTATGGGGGCTCAAAGATGCTTCTCCTCTGCCATTACTAGGTGGGCTACTGGGCAACTGGATTGCAGGCTCTGTCTGGCAAACAAGCATAGGCATGTCTGAACCATGATCACAAGAGAGGGAAAAAGAGGTCAGCTGGATCAAAGATTTCCACTTTTACTGGTTTGGCAAGCTCCTCACTCTAGATGGGCTCCTGAGAATGGCCCTTACTGAATGAACCTGTGACTAAAGCTGCTCCTCAAAAATTGGAGGAACCATCCAAGTATATGTTCCCCTGGAAGCTGAAATCGCCGTTTTACCCTTCCTCAAATGAAGCAGCAAGTGTGTTAGAAGCAGAAGAAATCTCTGCTGTAACCTAATACAAACTTTTTTCTAGGAGTCCTGTTATGTTACAGCTGTAGAGCTGGTGCAGAGGCAAGCAGGGTTTTGACACCTAGGTGGATCTGTATCTCTGTATCTCAGGATAAAGTCTCTGCCAAAGGCTATGCAGGGAACAAGGGGGCATTCAATGTCAAGAGGCTACAACTTGTTTCTCAGCTTTCAGCATCCTGGTGACCTTTAAGACAGAAAGGGGGACTTGTAATTGGCTGTTCTGAACCAACATGGGAATTTCTGCTGAAAAATCCAGTGAGTGCATCCTGCCAGTACCTGGTCAGAAATGACTTGAGGACTCAGTGCCACTCATGGAGTGTGAGACAATGTGAAGACTCTGCCTTTCCCAGCTGGGCACTGTGAAAGTGTCTCCCTTCACCTCCTCCATGTCTTTTCCCTGGAGTGTCTCATGTAAGTCAATGTTATGCTCCTGCCACATCCTGTAAGTGTCACAGCGGTTACGCCTAAGTTAGATTACAAGTGCCTGGGGCAAATTCATATGAGTCCTGTTCCTAATGTGAAGTCAATTAAAATCAAGTAACGAAAGAAACATATCCGATTGTAGGCATTCATGATAATAAAGAAACCCCATTATGCTACTCACACAATATAATTACTAAACAGCAATTTTTGAGATCATGTCAGGAAGTAGCTGAAGCCACAAAATCAACATACTTGTTTTAAGTGGATATCAAGCCTTTAGAGTCCGTAGATAAATAGACTCCATTGTCTCTTCAAATAATTAAAAAGCTAGAACTTAAACACAGCATTGAGCTGCACAGTTAGTTCTGCACTTAGAACACCTGTTCTGCAGCAACTCTACCAGAAACTCTTACAAAGAGGTCACCTGCGTTTCTGATTTGGGGAAACAACAAAATTAGGAGAATGTGGAAGCTTTAAAGCTGGGATCCATCATTTCAGTTATACAGAGCAACACACCAACATCTTAATGGCCTGAAGCAGCTAGCTCAGCCTGATTCCTGTGAATTTAACTTAATTTGCTCACTTTGAGCTTTTTTCTTTTTTTATAGTGTCTATGAATCATTGCAGCATCCAGAATGGATGCAGACAGAATGCTTCCCTGGCTCAGAGATAACCGTCCCTTGCTTAGTCAGGAGAATGATTTAAGAAAATCAATGGCTTTGCTTTAGTTACAAAATAAATTTAGAAAATAACAGAGCAAGAGCTAAACAGTTGGAATGCCAGCAGGGGGATGTTTCATTTGACTTCCCTTATATACCAAAAGTTTGCCTGACAGCAATTAGATAAACATGTTTCTCAGCAACACCAAATCTTAGGCAAAGTCCTATAGCTACTATTCCATCACTAAAATATTACAAACAATCACATTAGGGATTTGCCTTGCCCAATAAGGGAACACCATGTACCCTTGCATTGTTCACCCTAGTACAGGGTTGAAGCTAGGACTAGCCAAGATCTTCAGGCCACATGATCTTAATAGAATGATAACTTTAGCCTACAAAATGCTTGCAGCCATTCTACAGAATTGATGTGGGTGTTGATAATTTTTTTTTTGAAGCACAATTCAGTCCTGCTCATGGATGTTGACCTTGAGCAGCACACGCAGTAATTCTGCCTTTCCCAGCTCAGGGACTCCCATTCTTTTTCTCTCCTCCATCTCCTTCTGCCTTTGATTTCAACTGCCAATATACAACAAGAAAGTATCTGCATCACACCTTTCTACCCTCTGTAGCAGGTCCCTGCAAGCCTTTATATTTGTCTACACTGCTAGCAGCAGTGAAGCCTGGTGGATTGCCTCTGACTCCTGCCCTCTCTTTGGGATTAAAGGGTGCTAAGAAGATGTTCTACTCCCTCAGTGCGTATTGATTGCATACATTGCTCATGAGAGATTTTCTCCATTTGCTATGAGTTTGAACTGTGAAATACCCTGAAGAAGCACCCATGACAAAGTAGAGTAAATCTTGGAGCATTCAATAAATATCTCAGCTGTCCCATAGGTTAAAATCTATTAAGCTGATTGATTTCTAGATAAAGAAAAACTTCAGACTTACACAGCAAAATAAATTTTCCATATTCCTATTCTGTCATCCTATCTGGCCTGCAGTTAGTATAGAAGCTGAGAGAGGTCTGTGTTACCCACAGCTCCACATTTCTGATGGAAAACTGCAAACAATCTGCATGAGCAACTTCCTCAGGCTTCAAGATGGCAGGAGAAGAAAACAGACTCATCCCCTTAGAATCCCAGGCCTTGTGCTACCCAGGAAAAGTCCTTCCAAAGTGTCTTTTTTTCCTTATCATGTCACCTGGATGCAGTGCATACAGCAGGCACTGGATTGCCACCATCTCCTGGACTACCGTAGTGATCCGGCATCAATACTGTCAGCACAAGTTCCATTGGCTTGCCCTGGCTGGCCCCTCTAGCCCATGACTGGAGGTCTTACTCCAGAAGATACATCCACCCCTGCTGTAATTCACTTAATTGAGGCCAACCATGGCACAATCTTTCACCATGAGGTCGCTAGAACTGAGTCACCTACAATCTTTAAAACAAGTCACTGAGCAACTGTGGCTTGGTAAAATGTTCAGTCACAACAGATGTGGGCAGAGTTAGGATTAGTCATGGAGGATGAAAAGGCTTCATCAGCCACTCACCCTTGGAAATGACATTTCCATACAAAATAAATTCAATTTTAAAAGCAACCAGATCCTTATATATGAAGGAAAGCCTCCTCCGAACTGAACATTTGTTCATTGTGAGAATCAGTGAAGCCTTCAGTGAAAACTAGCCTGCTTCATGCCCAGGGCAGCAAGCACCTGTCTTTGAAAAGCTTTCTGTTAGCCTCCAGTCATCATCTGTTTCCAGTGGGTCTGCAGGGGAGAGATGAAAGGGAAGGCAACGCTTGGTTCCCTGACAACATCCCAGAAAGGGCTGCCATCTGAGGTAAGTGACAGCTGAATTGGCAGAGATTGGTCCCAGGGAGTGGTTATATCTCCATGATTTTACACACACATTTCCTCTAGAGGAAGCCCAGGAAAATCCCTCAGTCTTCCCAAGGAAAGCAGACTTTTTGGCGGACTCATAGGACTCAAGGAAAACAGAAAAAAACAAACCTGGACACACAAACACCCTCAAAACTTCATATTCAGATTGATGTATGACTGAAAGTGAACATCTGCATTACTGTGCTTAAAAAATGGAGGAAATAAAAACAACCAAGAAGTTCCAACTGAAATCTTGGCCAAAATATTTTTCAGCTGCCTACTCAATGCTAGAATAATTGTTCCTTGCATGCCTCAGGCACAAATCCCACCCAACAGGGGCTGCAGAGCTGGGGCTGCCCCATGAGACAAGGCTCTAATCTCCAGCAAGCGTGGCCACCCCGGCCATGTGTCCCTGCCATTTCAACACCCCATTGCCCCCTAACAAATGCAGGGGTCATGGCACAGGGCTGTTGTTTTCATCTCCAAGCACTTTTACATCGCAGTGACACCTGCAGCAGTGCTCCCAGCTCATGCCCCAAGGAAAAACAAACTGGTGGTTTCCACACAGCCCATGTTTGTAGCCCACACTGAAAATCATGGTGTGGACCATGGAGAAATTTCATCTGATAAGCCGTTTTTGCTCCAGAGGTGTCAAAAACTCACCTTTAAATGAGATGCAACTGTCTCTCCTGCCTTTAAAAAACAAAAGCAAAAAGGATGAACTTTGCAGGTGACCACTGCAAGCTGGATCCTGTGAAGAATTCAGTGGAGGCAGGTGGATATCTATAAAGCAAAATGATGTCTGGGATCTCACTCTTTGTGACCCAAATATTCAGCTAAAATACTTCAAATGAAAAAAGTCAGTTGGCTTACAGTCATCAGTCCACTGTGGATTGAAGAGAATCTCCAGTGGGAGAAAGAAGTTTATTAAACAGATGCTACAGGATAGAGCAATATGGGGCAGAAAGGAAAACAATATGATGAAATTACTTCTGTCTCAGATACCCAGAACAGTTTTTATTAAAGTCAACAGGAATTGCACACATGGTTCCAGGAGCAGGCACAGTCGTTCAACAGAGTGTTAAAGCACAACCTATAGGAAAAATTGAAAGGTTTGAACTCTATGGTGGCTAAATCATAGCAACCCTTGATGCTTTTTACAAACAGTAAGTCTTGCAAATCTTATGTGTGCAAAACCCCAAGTCTGACATCTCAGAAGATCTGAAATTTCGCACCAGTTCCTCTGTAGAGAGGTGCAGGAGAAAACCCACAGGCAGTGCCAGGCAAAGGAGAAGTTTGGCACTTCCTGCCCTAACAGAGAAGCAGAAGCATCTGTGTAGATGCAAGCAAGCAATAAATAAAGATTGCTGAGATGTTTTTTGTGCATCAGACAGGGAAGATTTATATAAAGTGTAGTGATACTAGATTTCTTCATGCACTCTCTTGTTTTTTCCCCCCAGTCAGACCAAGTGAACTATTTAGGGAACTTTTGAATTTAATCACCCATGGACTATGCTGAGTAACTGGTCTGCCTAAGGTAGCAATTAAGTGTCATGACAAACTCCACAGCACTTGGCAAGACTTAGCTGCACAAAGAGATCCTTTCACTTGCCACTGACATGCAGCCCTCTTGCACTGCAGCTGCTTAAGAGTGCAAACAACATTCCTCCAAAACCACAGGCAAGAAATGAAACACCCTTCTGCAAATCCACCAGTAGACCTACCAGCGTCTCCAGTAGAAGTGCCAGCACCTCCCCACACCACAATGCAGCTGGAGAGCTGTGACACCACAGAGTGCTCATAGCCCACCCCCATGGCAAGTAATGCCACCCAGCACTAGCTGCCAGTAGATGTCATCACGTGGTGGCTGAAGATGACAACAACATGCATATAGCCTTGTGTACAGATGATGGCAGCCCAGCTGGTATGTGGTGACTAATGAGGCCATCAAGGGAGCTTAGGTGCAGGGTCCTGGTTAGGTACCTGTCTGAAGAACCACCTTTTTGCTCTGTAGGAAAACACTGGCCCAGTGAAAGTTGTGAGAAAGAGATGGAGTCAGGTGCTTTTCTCTCCTGTCCGCAACAGAAACAGCAACAGCCAAAGTTTCCACTGTACTAAGTTACTTCATTCCATGCTCTCTTCCAAGCATTTCCACCTATTCATGCAGTGAAAAGCAAACAGAAATTCTCAGTGTGGTTTAATGACGTCATTGCACAGTTAACTTGGTACAAATCATCGCATGCATGAATTTTGCCATCTAAGTTCATAACAGGTTTGTAATTCACTCTGTTGGAAGGCAACATCAACTCATACCAGTCAGCTGAGTGTGTGCCAAATGGAGGACTCTAGCCATGTGACAAATCAAAAACACCATTAACAAGGGAAACTTCTATGGCTATGGAATTTCCTGCCTCTGGCATAAAGAAATTCTTCCTTTGGAGGGTAGTGCAGTATTGGAGCAAGGATCCAGAGACGCAGTGGCATCTCCAGCCTGGAAGATTTTCAAGACTTGGCTGTACAAAACTACTTTTCATGTGACCCAACATCAATGACATTCCTGCTTTAGGTGGGAGGTCAGATTAGAGCCCTTTGCAACCAACATTTCTGTGATCCTGTGAGCTCTTCCTGCAATCTCTCAGTATACTTCCAGTGCAAATAATTTTCCACATTAAAAATGAAAGGAAATTAAGATTTGTATGATACTAAAATATAGTTGATCTTTAAATGATCTTGAAATTAAAATGATGGGCATTTGAGAGGGATGTGTTAATGGACTCATGAAACTGCACAACAGCGCAGGCTATTTAGGGGCAGACCCTGAGATGAACATGACTGTTCCCACATGCACTGATGTCAGCTCTCTTACTAAAGAAGGGAATGTCAGAGAGGGACAGTTGACCTTTAAGACGCCAGCACAGTTGTGTTAAATTTCCCTTCACAGTGAGAAGACTGTCAAATGTCACCATTCATTGCAGAACTGGTCAAAGCACAGAGCAAAGCTGTTGCTGCATTTTTCACACTAGAGCTTTGAAACAAATAATTTTTATTTTTTGTCTCTCATTCAGGCCAGCAGCTCTAGCATGAAACCTTCCTCTGCAAAACAAATTGAGTTTTGGAGACTTTTCTTCATCTTCCCCAACTTCATGTGCTTTAAGATTTCCAGTAAGCAGAGAACATCTGTATGAAGACTCTGTCCTTGATGGAGATAAATGTCAACACCAAGTCACATGTTTTTTCAGAGGACAGGCTCTGCCATCTTAATCCAGTTTCGTATACCACAAATTGATTTCTCTGCAGGAGAGGAACACTTGTAAGTGTTATGTACTCTTTCATGTTAGAGCTGCACCTTTTACCTTCCTGTTAAAAAGTATCCTCTGTTAATCCAGGTTACGAATCAAGCCTCCTATTAGTCTCACCACACTGCTCTGCACCAGTATGACTAATGCTTGCCCTTTAAACATCCTGTGACACTTTTAACTAACTTTTTTGGAACTGACCAAATTCAGTTGGGGAAAGGCAAGACTGAAAAGGATCCTGATCACAAAGCTCTTGGTTTGTTCTGTTCCCTTCTCATTCAGTTCTAGGGTTACATAGGTCTGGCAGCTCCCAAGAACTGTCAGAGTGTGGATTCCTGCAGTGATGTCAGCAGGGTAGCAGCAAGGAGCCAGAGGCAGCCCACCCTGGAGTCCTACAAGGCAGGGCAAGGGAGCAGGGCTGCTGTAGTTGTGAGTCTTTCTATGCTGCACAGACACACACAGGCAGCTCCTACCTAGGCTAAAATGTTACTGTACTCAGTGTGCTGCATGGCTTTCAGGAAATACAACACGACCTCTGTTTCCTCAGGGAGACAGGACCTGGATGCCGATAAATCCTACAGAGATTCTCCAGCCTCTGCCTTTTTATTTCATTAGCAAGTTAACTTAATTTTTATTTCAAAAACCTCTTGCATTATTTTATTTTCTAAAAAGCAAAGCCTGTCTTTGTAGTGCCTTTGGAATGACCTCAACATGTGACATGTGGATTCCTGATGCAGAAATTGATGGAGCTTGTAAAGCACCAAAGAGTTTTTGAGTTTGGTTTCCATGGTTCACAGTCAGATGCCAGTGATATTGATTTGTCAGCATTGTTAGCAATTTCACAGCTTAGAGAGGGGATAAGAATGGGAATATTGAATTGCTGTGCCAGTCCCCAAAATGTGTGAGTGTGCATGTGCATATATACAAATGTGTGAGCAGGGATAAAAAAAACCCCAAAAACTAAATAAACTGTATAGGCCACCACCATTCATATAGTGAGATCAGGGAGTGATTTGCTTAAATTTTTGTAAGGAATTTTCTACAAAGGGGCTTAATACTATAAAATCTTGCTTTTAGGCTTCTTTGCCATTCACAAAATCTGGCATGAAGTAGAGAGACTCAGCAGAGATTATGAACCAACAACTTCAGAGTGGGTGATAAAATTAGACAAAATCAATCTTAACATCCCCCAGAGCTGACACAGCAGCAGGTGTGGGTGGGGACTAAGGGGCACCACAAGACAACACAAACAGCCCCCCAAAAAACACCTTACCAGGAACAATTATATCATATGTTGTTGATAACACTGACATGAAGTTCATGTCATTTGCAAAATCGTTACATTTCAGGCAAACCCTCCTGAAGTCTAAAAAAGAATAGGTGCTGAGAAAAGAGACAAACATTTATTTTAAATTTTCTTCTGCAGGGAGCTGCCTCAGTTCTAAAGCAAACATGATGGAAAGAGTCCATTGAAAATTTATAAAAAGGATAAATGTCAACTCCAATTATTTTTCCATGTACTGAAAAGATCTTAATCTTAAAATATCTTGAGAACGACCCGGAGACTGAAAAAGTAATGCATTTGCTCTCTCCATGTGTCAGTGGTACTTCTCATCCCTCACTTTATGAACTTAAATTTCAAAGAAAAATCTGTAAGAAAAGAAAAATTATGACAAAGACCTCAATACCCTAAAAATCATCTCTCTGCTTCTCAAGGAATATCACTGTGAAAATGGCCACACTGATGTCAGCTCAGGAGAGGGTAACAATTGTATTCTGTATTTTGGTGCTAGCAGATACCACAGCAAAGAAATGTAAGCTCATTGATTTCTGCTGCACTGATAGTGTGAGATATCATCTTATCTTTCATATGCATTTGTGAAGGTGGTTAAAAATCAGTGCCTTCACAGCATCCTTTCTGTAAGTTATTATTCCGTTCCACAAGGCCAAGAGCAAATTATGTTAACATGACCAGATTACAAAGAGCCTTTAATATTTCCTGTGATGTAGCAACTTGTCCTTATGTATACATGCCAGCCACATATCTACTGCTCTGCTTGTGGTAAATGTGAACTTTTTCTTTGGTTAAAGATGCTGTTTCAGGTACACTGGACTAAGCAAAAATATTGCATGCAACCTCATACCTATCATGCGTATTATATCTGGCTTGTAATATTCTATAACAAGTAATATTCTTAATAATAATATAATATTCTTGTAATATCTATAACACTATTTTGTAGTGTTCAGAATCTTATTAACTGGATCATAGTAGCCATAGAAAGTGTCTATTTCTATAACTTTTTAAAGACAGCTGATAAATCATAGAAACATGGTTTGGGTTGGAAGGGACTTTAAAAATCATCTAGTTCCAAACCCCCTGTCAGGGAAGCCTTCCACTAGATCAGATAGGTATGTATTAATTGTAGGTATGTGTATTAATTACTATTAAATGTATTAAAGGTAAGTATCAGTGCATATACATATCTTTGTAGGGAGAAACTTTGTAGGGAAGATTCTTTTTCTCATTGCATGGTGAGTATGCATGTGCCTGGTGAGGGGAGCACCCAGTCAGAGAGGTCTACACCTGGCCTTACACAACATTATCAGCCCTTTATTCTAACAGATCTACTGGTCTTCCTAAATCCTCTGGATACAGCCTTTTACCTGGGCGTGCAAGACCCTCAGAAGGGTTAATGGCTTTTTCTTTGGCCAGCAAGAGCCCTGAATCCTATTTTATATGTTGTGAGCTGAAATATAGAGAAACTTTGCTTACAGTCAGAAGTCACGGGAGAAATCTTAGGGAAGTGGACCCGAACACGGCTAAATGAACCCAGTGTCCAGATCACAAGGCACGGTCCTAAAGAGCTTACCCAGCTTCTAGCAAAACACGCAAGGATGACAAATATTTATGTAATGGGTATTTGGAATGCAAATGGTATGCATTGAGTAATGTAGAGCAAAAGTTCCCTGTGATAACAGCAGGGTTTGCTTATGGGTATTGGAATACTAATGTCATATGGTAGCATCTACAATGATTTTATTTCATGTATAATCCCTCACCCCCTGAGCTGCCCCCCAGGCACCTCTGACTGTCACTGTGGAGCTAGTAGGTAAAATAAAAGCTCAGCCTCTCCCTGACACTCCATTCAAGGAAATTGTTTGGATTTGGTCTTTGGGTTTGCTTGTTTTCAAAAGGATGATGTGACTGTTATTGGAAAGATGAGTCAGTGAGATGAGTTTTGCCTTTCTGGAGGAGAGAGTTATTGGCTGCTTTTTAAAAAAATGTAACCCCAAGTGGCCTCAGGGCAGCCTCTGAATGAAGTTTTGGCTCCACACTCTTAACATTATCCCTGAAAAAGACAAACATCCCAGGTCATTTTTTTTTTTCTAGATCTGTGTTTAATAGAGTTTTCTCTTGCCTCAAGTAAGAGGGGTTTGTCTGAGCAAAAGTGGGTGAACCATAAATATATGACACTAAACTGTATTATTTCATAGTAAAATAGTAGATAAGCAGAAACATGGTTGAGCAAAAGGTAATGCTAAATTTGGCTAGTGTTTTTTGCTATTTTCAATCTCTGTAATATCAGACGTGAGATGGTTAACTTCCTTTCCCTACAAAAAGCCCTCTGGAATTAGAGAGAAGGAAAGAGTTAAATACCAAATTAAAGAAATTACTTCTTAAGTGGGTATCATTTTTAAACTACATGCTTTTAGACTATTAGAAGATTATTTTGCTTGAATCAGAGTTACAAGACTGAATGCAGTTATGCTAAAATGGAAATGCCTATATTTTGAAATTTAGTAACGAAGAAGCTACAGATATTTTCTAACATTTTCTCTCTCTTTATAACCTTCAGGGTGTTTTTGCATACAAGCCCCAAAGCCTCTGCCCTGATGCAAAAACCTCAGGTGGAATACCATGGGTGATTTCAGCCTCCTCAGTCTAAGACAGACTCTGGAATACTGGAATAATCCTACAGGGCACCACCGAGGTGCCTGGTGTTGAAGTACTAGTTGTATTTTGGAGTTACACTGAGGCCCCTTTTCATTTAAATTGTGTTATTATTCTATTATTTCCCCCCCTTTTTTTCCTTCTCTGTGTTCAGTACCATTCTGTAAGCCTAATTCACTTCATCCCATTTTAGCAAATAAGGATGTATAGCCTGGGAAGTGATTTGAAACCTGACTTCACCAGGTTTCTAGGTGTGGCTGGAGACAGCATTTTTGTACCTTAAAAACTGAAACCTGACCTTCTGCCTCCCTGTTACCAGACAGAGTAAAAGTCCTTATGCAAGTTTGCAAAGGTCAGTGAGGCTTACTTGCTGGGGTTGACAATTCAGAGCCACCTTTGCCCTCCCCACTGCAGAGCTTCAGGGAGCATCACTAAAAGAACTCCCTCTCTTAGAGACAGACAGATTGGCTCCCTCAAACCCCCTTGGTATTGTCTGTTCAGTATATTAAAGACACTTTATATCAAAATAGGTCAGAATCAAGCTTCCGAGAGCACAGAAATTCTCTCCCTTGGCTCTGTTCTCCTTTACTTTTTCACTCTACTTATTAATTCTGCCTTATGCAACTTTCTTTTTTACTCTTCCATTTTTCTTTCTAATATTTTACCAAATTTACTTACTGTTTGATCTCTGAGAACATTTCTTTAACCCTACTTTTCTTCTAGCTATTTCTGGCTTTACCTCTTTCCTCACTGCCACAATTCCCTCTCTTATTCTTTCTTCTCCTTTTCCTTTCTGTAAGTAAAAAAACAGCTCTCAAGTTTCTTTTCCTAGCTTCTCCATCTTCTCATATTTTCTCTGTGTCTTCTGCCTTCATTTGTGCTGTAAACCTTTTTTTATTTCACCTGGCTTCTCACCACTCTATTCACCAGGTTGTTTCTCCGCTATTTTTTCCCAGTTCATTTCCCATGGCACTCACTCTGTTGCTAAACAAATGGCCTTTTTCCCTACTCTTGGTGTTGGCCATATGACATTATTCTTTTGCCACCAAAATGCTCCCAGATTATGAGTGAAGTTCCTAAAACACTCCAGAAGTTTTTCCCCTTCAGGGAAATCCACTGTGTCTCCACTCCAACTTTATTTCTCCTCTTCCACCTACACTGGTCCTGTCAGACAACCAAATGGTATCTGCATCTGTCTCCTTCATTTAGAAGCTGCTTTCACATGTTCTGAGAGGCCACCTATGAAAAATAATTAATATTTAACAAAGCCTTCCCAAAGACCCCTGAGCAAATCACACAGTAAACCCCTCCCCAAAAAACAGTAACAGTATCTTCAGGAGCATTTTGCCCAGACAGAAGAAAAAAAATATTCACCTCTCTGATTTCCTGCAAGACAAGCTAAACATGGCACTTCTGCACATGTTGCTTTGAGGGAAGTATCCATGTCATCCTCTCTGTGTAAATCACACCTCAAATGCTTTTTAAAGTCAGTTAAGTATATTACCAGAAAAGCATCTCAGAAAATGAAAGTAAAGAAAAATAATTATTTAAAAACTATGCTTTGCTTCCCATCCAAGGTTAATTTTTGGATTCTCTGAAACTACAGACAGATGACAAGAAACACAGAATATTGAGAGAGTGTGATAATTTTGTGCAAACCTCTCACACCCACATACTCTCCCTTTTCTGTGTCTGGCTGAGTCACACAAGTCAACTTCAGGGAAAAGAAGCACTTTAGGAAAGCATACCCCATCAGCAACTAATCTCCCAGTGGGGAGATATGGGGAATGTGCTTCTTTGATCTCACCTTGCTAGAACAGCCAGAACAGCACTTACAAGTACAAATGCAAAATTAGGGAAAGAAAGCCTTGGTCAGTAGGTGATCCCTTTTCCTCAATGGTTTTTGTTTTAAGATGGCAGTCAGGGTTCAGTGGTGGCAGTAGGATTAGAAGGTGAGTTGAGTAAAAGTTCAGGGGAGTTTGTAGACCATCTGCTGTGTAATGTTTCGTGACAGCTGTCTTATTCTTTCTGGCAAGCTCTGTGAGAAGTGTGAATATTGAAGTTGCTGGATAACTCCATTAAAATTTCTTTTGCTTTCTTCAGGAATAAGACATCATTTTGAACCTGATGAGCCACTTTCTTATAGCTCCTACCCAACAGATTTCAATAAAAATCTTCATAATGGTGGCATAGGCACGAAGGATTCTGGAGGATCACCAAACCAACCCTGAAAACACCAGATCTGGAGCCAGGAACAGCCACATATCCAGACCTAAGGCAAGGATTCTTAACACCCTGCCCAGCCCAGACATGCCCTCAGATGTACTCCTTGGCAAGCTCTCTCCCTCTGAGGGGAGAAGTCTGGTAAATCCATTTGTGTGATCTCTGATCTCAAGGAAAATATAAGGATATGTCCAGTAGTAGCTATTAATCAGTTACTTAGACCACCATTTAATTCTATTGTGAGAGAAAATCTCAGGGGAAAATCTCAGTAAAAGCAGGCTCAAATAATCATTAAAGCCTCTTCAAAAACTCTTTTCTTTAACAACCAAAATTAACTTTGTGAGATAGAAAAGATAGGTTTTCTTTTTCTTTTGCAGAAAAACACAGCTTTCAGTTAAGACGGCTTTCAATTATCACTGTCATACAGATTTGGACGTGAAAATGACAAATTGCTTTCCACATCCCTTTCTTAGTAACATCTTCTGTTCACCTCTGTTTTCCCTGTAATAATGGAGATAATTGAATTCCTTCTGTGCAAGTGGGTTAAACTGAAACTGTGGATCTGAGCATCTTTTCTCTACAGATCCCGAAGTCCTCACAGAGAGCATCAATCAGGAAGGCTAGGACAGGACAAATGTGTTATCTTGCTGCATTGCACTGCAATGAATGAAATACCCAATCCAATGGATTTGGTACTGCACAGTTTGGTGGCACCAAGATATCATCTCCAACTTCCTGCTCTAAACTTGATGAGTCCTCATCAACACCACCAGCAGCAAGTATTAAGAGGCAGCACATCCCATAGGAAAATTCATAAGGACAAACCAGTTACTGTGTCACCATTCACATCTTACTGACTGTCAGTACCAGACTTAGGTGCCTAAATTAGAAAACCACCCTTCCTACCTCCTTTGGCAGTCAGTGCAAAGGGGAAGGTCACTCCCAAGGACAACTCAGAGTGGGCACTAATACTCAGGTGTATTCTCATCCATTACTTGTGTAGGAAGATGAAGATCTTGTCCAGATGTCTCCTCTCAGGTTTTTTACCTTTCTTGCCCCTGCTCCCAGCCTGTTTTCTGTTTCTGAAGTCCCTGCAACACCAGTAACCTGACAACCTGTCTGCTCTAAACCATCAGCATTGAAAAATTATTTTAAAGAGGAAATACTGTTTTACAGTTCAGATCCAAACTGTTGTCAGTACTCATGCTTCCATTCATGTCTTTAGCAGCTCTCTTGCAGATCAGCAAAACACAAACACTGGAATATCCCCACACCTTTCCCTGTGCAGTAAGAATCACTGGAGAGCCTAGACCATCTTCTATGCTCCCCAACATGGTGCAGCAGAGCTTAGCTTGGACTCATGCATTGCTCATAACTTATGTCCCATTTATACCCAGAACTGATTGCTCTGAGTATTTAAACAGAACAAGGAAAAGACAAATTAGAAAAAAACAGAGGTTATATTGAAGTCATGTATGACTTAGCTATTGGACAACTGTATTTGATTAATCAATTGCTAAATCTTAAGAACACCATTTGCCTGTTAATTGCAATATTTTATTCAAATAACTCTATCAAGTAGATTTATCACAGACAGAGTCTGTACTATAAAGTCAATATGGGAGACTATGAGTATTGCTTGAAAAAGCACAGAAGAAGCACCAATTTTTTTTTTTTTTTAATCCCTGCTGGGAGAAATATTCCTTCTTAAAGCTATGAAAAAAAAAATCACCGGGCACCAAACCCACTATTTAACCTATGATTCTATCAGACAAAAAATAAAAATATAAATCCCCCAAGCAAAAACAGCAAAAAACCCCAAACAAACTAGAAAAATATGTATAACTACATTTGCTCTAAAGCAACTGAAGAGTAGCTATTTTGTCTGCAAAACTGAAATAGTTTTCCATTTAGGAGACAGTTTTCTAAAAAGCTTGAGCATTATTTTCCTGATGCTTTCCTTAAAGGACAATTGGAGAAAACGATGATTTACGTGTGAAATAAGAATAATAAAATGTTGTGAAATTCAGGTTGGAATTCAAAGCAAAACAATCAAAAAAAAATCAGAATGATTTTACAAACCTCAGGTAATAGAAATCAAGGGAACTCAATGAAAGCTAAGATGAGGAAACACATTAAAACACTCTGTGTGCATCTTCCAGCAAACATAATGAAGGAAACAAAATTTCAGATCAACTTAATTTGCTGCAAATGAACATATCAATACATGAGTGACCACAAGAGAAGAGAACACTTTCCTTTTAATTATAGGGTCATCACAAACAACTTTGGATTTCATTAAATCTCTAGAAGAAGATACCCTTGGCAAATTTTCATTAAATAGCACTCTGCAAATCAGTATTCTTATTCTTCTTACACTGTGTCTGCTTGCAGTTTCATAAGAATGACTAAACCCAGGGTAAGAGTTTTTACATATGCAAATCTCAAAAGTCCAGGAGATCACACAATAGCACTGATATAAGAACAGAAGAGGCAGCTGGGATGAAAAAACTGTACTTCCAACCAGTGTAATGCAGCATAAATTACAAATATTCTGAGTGCAGAATAAGCTCTACAATTGAGAACACCCATGTTGCAAATCTTGGGGTGAAGGAGGAATCCATGAACCCAGCAAATGCAGACCCATAAAGTGAAGAATACCTATTCCCACCAAGTAGGATGTCTGGTTATTGTACCCCGGTTACTTCTACAAGCTGTAGAAGTAACCACCAAAGTTGTAGGTAGGCACTGCAGCTCTGAGAAGCTTTGAGCTACACCTGGAACTGGGCAGGGATTGACTTCAGGACCAGGGAACATGAGAAACTCACAGGTAGAGAGTGCAACCCATCCACATCTTTACATGTCTGCTTTCAGTGCAGACAAAATGCACCCAAGAAGTGCCCATTCCTCTGCATGACAATCAGGAAACTTAGAGTGCCTGGCTGGTGCACAGAACATTCATAGCATTGCCACAGGAACCCCTATCAAATGCCCATGGAGACATGACCTTTACATGCATAAACTGCTCCTATTCATTATTCAAAAGGACTCCAAACTCTCTGTCAGATGAAGGAGCTAAGTTAGCTTTTATAGACGTTTTTGGACAGAGAATCTACAAGAAACAGAACTTTTTCAGGAAGAGTGGGAAGATAAGTATACATTTTAAATAGTAACAAATGAGGAAATGTGTCTCATATGTCATGCTAACTGTGAACTCAACCATTGAAGAATTCTAAAAAAAGTCACTTCTCTTCCTAAGAATGAAAATAGTCTCAAAAACACTTTGAAATGACAAATCCAGATATAACAAACATTAAGAAGTATGGAGTTGACCTATACACTCAATTGAATTGGTCGGAACTTACCTAGACCTTTGCATTATAGGAATTAATCCAAGAACTTCAAAAGTGGAGCAGAGCTTTTCTGTGTCTTCTTACAGAATTCTAGCACAAAATAAAATAATTATTAAAGTTTATTTTTTAAAGGGAAAAGTATAGAAAAAAAACAAAGCATACGAAAATATAGAAATGCTATGTATGGATGTGTTATGTCATCTCAAAATATTGTCTGAGGGTGACAGAATGCACTCATAAATAATATGTTTCAGAACCTTCCATGGCAAATTACTTCAATAAATTGGCTTCAAAGTGAAGGAAATATTACAGCTGAGCAATGAAAGAGTGGAGATGGAAAAAGTCACTATATAAACAGAAATTAAGCTAAAAGCCAGATTATATAACTTAGCCCATTAATACTATATATATATATATATATATATATACATACATGGAATACTTAATAAATGGAACTTACTAATCTGGAGTAGCCCTAACTAGATATCAGAGGTAAAGGATGAAAACCCCTGCTCCAGGGAGCTGCAAATTAGAAGCATCTCTATTCATAGGTTATTGCTGGGGAATTGAACACTCCCAACAGGGAATGAAAATTGCTGTTACAGTAATGACCTTGCTCAACACTTTTTGGAGAAGTTCTAGTTCACTCTGCAGAGGCATTGCTTTGAAATGTGTAGAACCCCAGTGCATACAAACCAGGTAAGCAGACTTCTCTGACCATGGTAAGAGGTAACTTTATTCAGCATATTGAGCAATGAAGTACTACAAATGCATCTACACATATGAAATCGTGACATAGCCAGATCCTGAAAAAAACCCTCAGTAAGATAGTAACATGGAGGTGAGGCAATATTAAGAATGTAAAGAAATCCACATGATACTGCCAGGAGAAACTAGCTGAAAGTTCCATCAAAGGGTCCAGTGACCAGAGGTGGGCTCCACAGCACACTGCCAGGAAAGGATCACAGTGCTCTGCTGCACCTAGGCCAGAAGACAGGTCATACATGGTGAAGGTTTCATGCTTCAGTGATCAAGACCAGAAGTTCTGTGCAACATCCTCTGCAACCACTGTAAGGCCTCTTGGCACAGCCATGTAAACAAGAACCAGAACCTTTGATTTCAAAATTCGTGGTTTTCAAATGTAAGAAAGATCCTCTGTGGAAAGGACTATGTCTGTGATTGCTGTGCTGTAGTAAACACAAGGTATTTTGAGCTATTGTCTGCTTAAACCCATAGGAATATATCTGTATTTTTGAAGAAATGTTACTTTTTTGAGTAACATAATGGTTTGGCAAAGTAATTTTAGCTTTCTGTGTGCAAAATAAGTTCTCCTTTGAGGGATCAATTTAAGTAAAAGAGTAAAAAGTAATAAATACCCCAGTGATTTAACTGCAGGGTGATAGCTACAACCCTTTAATTAATCTGCCTAATAAAATAATAGAGGTACAGTTTTACCATTAAGAGATACAGGTTTATTGGCATACCAAACCTTTTTTCTACATACCTCAACTTTCAAGACTCAAGCTTTGGCATACAGCCCAAAATATAGTGATGGAGAGATCACAGAGAGATCATGGGGATGATCTGGTGTAGAGGATCAAGGAAAAGATGGTGCTTACCTTGTGAGTAAGATTCTTCTTTACAAGTATTTCAGGGAAGGTGTTAAACATAGCTTTCATTATTTACCTCTTAAAGCAGATCAGAAATCAGGGTCTCTCATATTTTAGCACTTAGAAAACTGGCTGAAACAAATTTCAGTTGATTGAGGTTATTTTGAGGAAAACGACAGCAGATTTTCTCATACTCCAAGGATTAATTGCATTTTTCTGCTTTCTGCACTGATGACTGCTGGATGACCCATTACCTCACTGCTGTCCATTCTGACAATGTCCTGTCCACTTTCTATCTCCTCAAGCTGGGACAGACAATCAGATGAGTCAGTAATGCCTTTAACAGGTAGTTTGCACCCTCATGGTAAGTACCAGAGCAAAAAATGTAGGAGTATTTAATTGCTCTCACATGTACAAATACACTGGTACCAAACTGGGGACCACTGTTTCAATCTAACTTTTGTTACCCAGGGTGAATGGAATTTAATCTACAGTATTTTAGGAAAAATAAACTATCAGAAAACTGCCTCTACACACATAAATCTAATTAAACAATTTAGTAGGTATGTATTCAGATCATCAAGGAAAATATTTCCTGTTATTTCTTATGTTTGTGTATGACAAAATAGAAATATGAGTTTTAGGGGACTAGGGTCTGAGACATTTGAGAAAGGTATTTAAATTTTGAAGAGAGCAGAATAGTAGTTGCCAAACAGGGGTTCATCTAGAGTAACACTGTCACTGATGACATTTGGATTGAGATAGAAAGCTAAAAAGTTGTGTAATAGACAATTCTTATTAGTGTGCCTCCAGAGGAAGTGTCTTCTTGACCCTAAATAGGAAGTGTCTGACTTTCATCCTGGAACATTAAGTTTTATAACTTTTTGCATGTAATTTTCTATTTAAGGCAGCAGCAGAAATTCTTATTCGACTCCTGCTAAAACAATGCTTGAGTAATGAGTTCTGAAAATCTGTGTGCTTTTTGGAGAGATACATTTCATCAGTTTGAGGGGTATTGCCATTTTAACCTCACCAGGAACTTCCTTGAGCTCATTCTTTTGCAGAACCTAAGGAAAATTTTGCTTATACCTACTATATCATCCCTTGTTTGTTCCTGCACAGCATCTAATAGCCTGACCTTTTTGCCTCTGCCTCACACAGCAGCCTATTTTTGTTCCTTCCTCTAAAGCTTTTCCTGCTGTATTCTTATTTCAGAGAGGATCTGACTTCAACACAGTGACTCCAAATATACCACTTTCCAACAAGGTTATCTAAAATGCTACTGGGCAGAGTCTTGCTTTCCACTAGCGTGAGATTCCTTGGCAGACTGTCTACAGGCAACAAATATTTCCTGGAAAAGTCAGAAAGTAGTCCAAGAGATGTGGGCAAGACTGTAAGATAGGTTCTCTGCCTAAGAGCCCACAAGTTTAGCCTTGCAGATATTCAGGGGTTACTCTTGTGATATGCACAAGTCTATTCCAAGAAAGGCACTGACAGATTCTGTAAAAATGTAATATCTTAATATGGTCCACATTAGCCTTTAGTGTTTCCCAAATATTCCCACATCTTTTTGGCATATCTTGCATCAAATGCCCCCACAGTATGAAATGCTAAAAGACCTAACACTACAATAAATATACATAAATTCTTCAGCTGCTCTATATCAACAATCTTTATTGGGAATATGGAAATTCTTCCTCCACTGAAAACAAATGACTATAGTAATACTCACAGCCCTGAGCACAGGACTTAAAATCTCAAACATCCTATGAATTGTAGGAGGTTGTGAGGCTAGAGGAGTCTTACTGCTTCTCATAAAAATCCTTGAAGAAATAAAATGCCATCACTGAAAATATAAATATGCCCTAAACAATTGGAATAGGACTTTAGATAGGCAAAATTATCTTATCCAGTGTGCACAGAGACATCTGTCTATACTAATTTCCTTATCTTGCAGCCAAAATGTTCTCCCTGTAGCAGTCAGTCATACCTTTCAGGGGGGTCTCTGTCCAGACACACAAAAATATCCAGAGGAGGAGCTTTGCAAAAGTCTGTGTTCTGTTAGGCAAAACTGTTGGCACTGTGTCACCAGATAAAGAGAATTCCCTTTCAAGCACCTTGGGTTGTAGTGGTTATGAACAGGCCACTGTGCCAGCAGCAGAAAGAAATTAAAGACAATAATCTTAAATTGAAGAGTTAAACTAGTGAAAGTGCCAGAGGAGCTGAATCCCTACAGATATACACAGATGGCAACAACAACAACAAAAAAATCTATGCATTGCATCACTCTATATCCTCCATCACTAAGTGCCAGTGGAAAGGAAGATTGTAAGAGACTTATGCCCAGCACCAGACAATTTGGGCAGAATTGTTCTCTACTCATTTTCACCTAAAGTCAGAGGGAAGTCAAAAACGTGAGAAAAAAAAAAAAAAAAAGCGGGTTGCACCACACTGAAAATAAAATAGAAGACTGATGTCTAAATCAAAGGTATGAAAAATTATACCAAATTGAAAGGATCTGTGTCTGATCTAAGAGTGAAGACCCAGTATCCTGAATGGGAAAAAGGAGAAAGGGTTAGCTAAGGCTTTGATGACAGGGAACACTGTGACTAGAATCTAAAATGGGGAAAAATCATATAATTTGCATGCCTTTTACCAGGAAACCCAAAATTAACATTTCCCCAGGCATCTCAAATTTTGCATGAAACAAATTGCTCACTCCAGAATAAATGTTACTGTGTAAGGACCATGCTTGTATGTCCTCAGCAACATGAAACCCCAGAACAGTACATGAAAAAAGGTCTGAAGCAAACTTTATTCTTTTGAAAAGTGGCATTCATGCTTCATTCACTTCAGTTACTGGTATGAAGAACAGACTTACACCTAAATTTAAAAGTTGATGAAAGGCGCAGGAGAGGGGAAGGATTAATTAAGAGACATTATAATAATGATGAAGCTACTATATTTTGAAAATTCCTTTGTCTATATTTGAAGAAATGGTCAGAATACTGAAGTACTTACAACAGAAAGAAAGCATTTGTGAAGAAAACATGTACAAGATGGCTGCTGTTTCTCATGGACTTGATGCCTCTTTCTCAGACAAAAGTTTCAAATCACAGCTTTACCCACAGAGAACTTCACTATATCCTGGATTTCATCATTCCAAGGGAGAGTCTGATCTGCAAACACAGACAGGTATTTTTTGCACAATAGAGGGTGAGACAGTAGTGGAACTTCCCAGCATAACACAGAGCTTCGGGGTTGTTTACTGAGGCAAGAGGGTTATGCTATATAGATGGTAACCCTGGACTCTTCTCACTTTCCAGGGCCTTTGGAGTGGTGCTCATCTACCCTGGAATAAATGAGGAGTGATTCCTACAAGATCAAAGACAATGAAGAAGAAATAGAGTTAGCTCTCTTTTACACCATCAGCAAAATTTCAAGCTGTGTGACCCTTGTTTCCAAAGACAGATCCAAGAATTCTAGGGCTCCTATCATTTGGAAAGTTAGCTTACAAGGAATCTGCTTGAGTTGCCATCACTGAATTGTTTGGATGCAAAGAACACTGAAGTGAAAAAATATCAAATAGAAGCTCAGACTGTTTGTTTATATTCTTCTTTGTTTATTATTCTTAATACTTTATTAGGAACCACTTGTCAGTTGTCTATTTGTAAAAACATGCAAAAATAAACAGAAGCTGCACACTTCTACAGTAGAGACTCAGTGGAGTCTTTTAGTTTGCACAGAAGTGTGTGCAGAAGTCTTTCAAATCAGACACAGACAAGGTTTAACTACCTACTGTCTCTACTTGAAGTGCGTGGAAAGATTACAGGCTGCTTGGGAGAAAATTAAAGCAGAATAAAATAGTTTAAAGAGATAAAACAAAATCAGCTGGAACCAAAGAGACGCTTCAAGGTAAACAGAAGGATTTTACTTTGTTAAGCAATTCTTCCTGGCAAGAATCTAAGACCATAGCAGGTACTTATGTTTTCTGCTCCTGCCTCGCATACACTAATGTTCACCACCAACTACACCAAAATACAGAGCTGGACAAATCCTTGGCTGGGGCCTTTCATTTCATTTCATTTCCTTACAGATGAATAAAACGTAAATTAATTTCTTGATAGCCTACATTTTGTTACAATTATTTTGCATATAAAAATTATGAAAGCAGATGTAGATGAAAAGGCATAGCAGATCAGACCAAAGAGCAGTTCTTTGTAAAAGCCTGGCTGCAGCCCTGCCTCCAGCAATGGCCAACAGCAATGCAATGGGCAGCTGCACATGAAGACTTACCAATATTTTCCCATCCTTTAGAAATTTGTATCTCAAAGACTCCTAAGCCAGAGATGGTGTCTCTTTTTAACAGCGTTTCATGGCAAGGTTATTTCCCTTTTTAATTCTGCCATGCTGCAAACTTTTCTGCAGCCAATGCAGTTGCATTACCCAAATTACCAAATGACCATCTAAATATTTCAGTTTGCTGAGAAGTTGTCTATACATTAACCAGTATCCCTCTTCCCAAATGAACAGAGACCACATAAAAGCAAGAGATGTTTCTTTTCTGGGGGCTAAAACAAATTCACTTACAACACATGATGATTAAGAAGGAGGAAACTACAATTGCAATAACAATACGGACAGTTTCTACTGCTGGTAGCACTGAGCTGCCTTAGCTATTTCCTGTCACAGGAACCAATTGCCAGTTGCTTGACACTGCTAATATCTCTGAGACACCTTATCAACCATGACTTGAGCTTTTCACTGCACAGAACTTCAGAAGACAAGGGTGTTCTTTGTGCTCATCCTGGTTTGAAGATTTTTCAATGGCTTCATTATTCTAATGCTAGTGCAGTATACTTGATTTCCACTGTCATGGAGTTTTTAGGTGTGAACAGCATTTGTCTAAACACACAAATTATGTTTTTACATCATCTGGATCCTTCATTTGGAAGAAAAATACTTGAAATAAATATGAGAGGAACCTCCAAGCCACCATGAAGCAGTTAAATTCTTCTGGAAAACCACAAAGAATGTTGGCAACATGCTAAATATTCAGACTTCTTGGGGAAAAACCAACCAAAAAAAAAACCAAAACCAAACTAGGAAAATCTGAATGAAGAGACTAATTAGTATTCCTTGAGCACATTGAACTCAGGCTGTTATCTTGCCAGACAAGGACTTGCACTGCAAGGTCTTTTATTGAACAAGCTTGAAATATACACTTACGTGAAGAGGTTGATTAAAACTTTTTTCAAATTCTTTTGTTTTCAAGCACAACATGAGTCTAGTACTTCAAAGGGCTGGAAAAAAAAAAGAAAAAAGAAAAAAAAAAAAAAACAAAAACCACAGCA
>VZUI01088787.1:0-11554 GCA_013401135.1 Cettia cetti | reverse complement strand
TTTATATTTATATTTATATTTATATTTATATTTATATTTATATTTATATTTATATTTATATTTATATTTATATTATGTATGTAAGGGTTGGCAGTGTCGGGGTGCAGGGAGAGCTAGCCAGGGTGAGCATCCTGAAGAGCCCACCTTAACTCTTGGAAAAAGGAGTTTAAAGCCCCCCAAAACCCCCAATCTCAGCAAATTCCCACATTATCTCTTGGAAAAAGGAGTTTAAAGCCCCCCAAAACCCCCAATCTCAGCAAATTCCCAAACCTGATGGCCTCACCTGTGTCATTCTCCAGCTCGAAGCGCAGGTTTTCTGTGGGAAGAAAAAGAAGGAATTGAGTTCTTGGAACCCTCAGAAGTGCCCAAGCCATGAGAATTATTCCTATTTCACAATTCCACACTCAAATTCCAAGGAAATCATCAATTTTCCACCTTTACCATGGGATGAATCGATGCTGAAATAACCCAGAGCTCTCCAAACCAGCCCAGGGGGAGGAACAAGAGCCCAGCTCCATCCCAACCCTGATTTTTTGGGAATTTCCAGGTGGGATTTTGGCTTGGGAAGCAGCTCTTTTCTTTCCAGGAAAGTTCCCATCCCAACCCTGATTTTTTGGGAATTTCCAGGTGGGATTTTGGCTTGGGATCTTTTCCCAGCCCTGATTTTTTGGGAATTTCCAGGTGGGATTCTGGCTTGGGAAGCAGATCTTTTCTTTCCAGGTAAGCTCCCATCCCAACCCTGATTTTTTGGGAATTTCCAGGTGGAATTTTGGCTTGGGATCTTTTCCCAGCCCTGATTTTTTTGGGAATTTTCAGGTGGGATTTTGGCTTGGGGAGCAGCTCTTTTCTTTTCCCAGCCCTGATTTTTGGGAATTTCCAGGTGGGATTCTGGCTTGGGAAGCAGATCTTTTCTTTTCCCATCCCTGATTTTTTGGGAATTTCCAGGTGGGATTTTGGCTTGGGAAGCAGCTTTTTTCTTTCCAGGAAAGTTCCCATCCCAACCCTGATTTTTTGGGAATTTCCAGGTGGGATTTTGGCTTGGGATCTTTTCCCAGCCCTGATTTTTTGGGAATTTCCAGGTGGGATTCTGGCTTGGGAAGCAGATCTTTTCTTTCCAGGTAAGCTCCCATCCCAACCCTGATTTTTTGGGAATTTCCAGGTGGAATTTTAGCTTGGGAAGCAGCTTTTTTCTTCCAGGAAAATTCTTTTAAGGCTCACCTTTAAATTCCAGCAAAACTTCCTTGAGCACTGCACTTTTCTGGGAAAAACTCTTCAGTTTCTTCTCCAGCTCAGAAAAACCAAGCTCGGGTTTGAGGAACATCCAGCTCTCCAAGCTGTGGAAATTTGAGAGTCAGAGATACCCAAAAAATCAGGGAATTTCCCAAAAATCAAGGAATTTCCCCCTGGAAAAGGTTGAAATCCCAGTTCCAGTCAGAGCCTCCCAGTTCAACCAGTTCACCCAGTTCACTCACCTGCTGCCAGCTGGGACGACACCCTGGAAAGAGAAAAAAAAAAGGAATTTTTTAGGATCAGCATCTCTCCTAGCTCAGAAATCTCAAAAATCCTCCCCCAAAAACTTGCAGGATCCCATGAAGGGATTTTTGCCCCCATAAAGATATTTTTGTTTCCATAAATGGAATTTCTCACCCTTAAATAAGGTTTTTTTCCCCATATTTTTGACCCATAAATTGAAATTTTTGCCCACACAAACAGAACTTTTCCCACCCCATAAATAGGATTTTTTTCCCCCATAAATTGAAATTTTTGCCCACACAAACAGAACTTTTCCCACCCCATAAATAGGATTTTTTTTCCCCATAAATTGAAATTTTTGCCCACACAAACAGAACTTTTCCCACCCCATACCCAGAACTTTTTTATCCCCATAAATACATTTTACCCCTCTAATTTCTATATCCATAAACAGGATTTTTTTTTCTTTTTTTACCCCCATAAATCCATTTTACCCCTCTAATTTCTACATCCACAAACACGAATTTTTTTTCTTTTTTTACCCCTCCATTTTTTACCCAACACAGACAATTTCTACATCCACAAACACGAAATTTTTTTCTTTTTTCCCCCCACAAACCCATTTTACCCCTCTAATTTCTACATCCACAAACACGAAATTTTTTCCTTTTTTCCCCCCATAAATCCATTTTACCCCTATAATTCTTTACACAACCCAGTCGATTTCTATATTCATAAACAGGATTTTTTCTCTTTTTTTCCCCCCACAAACCCATTTTACCCCTCTAATTTCCACATCCACAAACACGAATTTTTTTTCTTTTTTATCCCCATAAATCCGTTTTACCCCTATAATTCTTTACACAACCCAGTCGATTTCTACATCCACAAACACGAAATATTTTCCTTTTTTCCCCCCACAAACCCATTTCACCCCTCCAACTTTTTCCACAACACAGCCGATTTTATACCGACAAACAGGATTTTTTTTCCCCTTTTTTACCCCCATAAATCCATTTCACCCCTCTAATTTCTACATCCACAAACACGAAATATTTTCCTTTCTTTCCCCCCACAAACCCATTTTACCCCTCCAATTTTTTACACAACCCAGTCGATTTCTATATTCATAAACAGGATTTTTTCTCTTTTTTTCCCCCACAAACCCATTTTACCCCTCTAATTTTTTCCACAACACAGTCAATTTCTATATCCATAAACACGATTTTTTTTCCCTTCATAAATCCATTTTACCCCTCTAATTTCTACATCCACAAACCCAAAATATTTTCCTTTCCCCCCCCCACAAACCCATTTCACCCCTCCAACTTTTTCCACAACACAGCCGATTTTATACCGACAAACCCAATTTTTTTTTTATTTTTTTCCCCCGAGGAGACCCCAAACCAAAATCCCACCTCTCCAGATGTGCTCCCTGTGCCACTTTCCCCGCCCTGCTGTGCCAGGAGTTTATCCAGCTGTGCAATCTCCTCCTCCAGCTGTGCCACGCTCTCATCCCTTCGACGTCCGATGTCTTTTTCCAGCTCTTCCAGCCTGGAGAGCAGCAGCTGCTCCTTCTCCTCCAGGAATGATCTCAGCTCTTTGCACTCAGCCACGATTTTCTGCCTCTCCACTTCTGTCTGCTTCTGCAATTTTATTGGAATTTCAGGGTAGGTGTGGAGGTGATTTTTTTTTTGGAGTTTGAAAGGGTTTTTGGATTGTTGGAGTGGTTGGGTTTGTTCCCAAGGGAAGGTTGCTTGGGAGGAGCTTTTGGCAAAATAATCTGGATAAAAAACTCTTTTTCTCAAAATAATCTGTGTCAATATCTTTTTCTCAATCTGTATCAATATCTGTTCTTTTCTCAAAATAATCTGTATCAATATCTGTTCTTTTCTCAAATAATCTGTATTAAAAACTCTTTTTCTCAAAATAATCTGTATAAATATCTGTCCTTTTCTCTCAACAATCTGTATCAAAATCTGTCCTTTCCTCAAAATAATCTGTATCAATATCTTTTCCTCAAAATAATCTGTATCAATATCTGTTCTTTTCTCAAAATAATCTGTATAAAAAACTTTTTTCCTCAAAATAATCTGTATCAATATCTTTTTCTCAAAATAATCTGTATCAATATCTTTTTCTCAAAATAATCTGTGTCAATATCTGTCCTTTTCTCAAAACAATTTGTATCAATATTTGTCTTTTTCTCAAAACAATCTGCATAAATATTTGTCCTTTTCTCAAAATAATCTGTATCAATATCTGTTCTTTTCTCAAAATAATCTGTATCAATATCTGTTCTTTTCTCAAAATAATCTGTATAAAAAACTCTTTTTCTCAAAATAATCTGTGTCAATATCTTTTCCTCAAAATAATCTGTACCAATATCTGTTCTTTTCTTAAATAATCTGTATAAAAAACTCTTTTCCTCAAAATAATCTGTGTCAATATCAGTCCTTTTCTCAAAACAATCTGTATCAATATTTGTCTTTTTCTCAAAACAATCTGCATAAATATTTGTCCTTTTCTCTAAACAATCTGTATCAATATCTGTCCTTTTCTAAAAATAAACTGTATCAAAATCTGTCCTTTTTTCAAAACAATCTGCATAAATATTTGTCTTTTTCTCTAAACAATCTGTATCAATATCTGTCTTTTTCTCAAAATAATCTGTGTCAATATCTGTCCTTTTCTCAAAATAATCTGTATAAAAAACTCTTTTTCTCAAAATAATCTGTATAAATATCTGTCCTTTTCTCAAAATAATCTGCATAAATATCTGTCCTTTTCTCTAAATAATCTGTGTAGATAACTGTCCTTTTCTAAAAATAATCTGTGTCAATATCTCTCCTTTTCTCAAAACAATCTGCATAAATATTTGTCCTTTTCTCTAAACAATCTGTATCAATAACTCCTTTTTTTGAAACCATTTTGTACAGCTCTGTGTGTTTTTCTCTGGTTTCACCAATGGCACTGGAGAGGTGTTGCCCCTATTCACCAATCATGTTAAATTTGTGTGGAAAAACCTTATAAAAATAGGAAAAATTAGACAATAAAACCTTTTTTATGTTATTTGCCTTCTGAAATATTTGGAGTATTTTGTGTCCTACAACAGAGCTCAAGGAATCACCTCCAAATGAGAGAATCTGGGGGTAGAGAGGGGTATAAACCTGATATTTCTGAGCCTGAGAATTTTTAACTCTTCCTAAAGGAAACTTTTCATCAATTTTCTTTGTTTCAAAACAATTTTTGCGTAAACAATATTTCTTTCTCACATCAGCCTCTCTCCCAGGTGTTGTTTTGCTATTTCTGGAGAGAGGTGTCAATTCTAAGGTGACTTTTTTAGTGCAGAATGTTATTAAAAGGCTGAATAAATTGTAAATAAACTCTTTTGATTCTATTCTGCCTTCTGACTGCAGTAAAACATCTTTATTTCATCTGCAAGACAGATCCCTGCAGACATGGAGCTCAGGGATTTCAAAACAATTTTTGTGTAAATAATATTTCTTTCTCACATCAACCTCTCTCCCAGGTGTTGTTTTGCTATTTCTGGAGAGAGGTCAATCCTGTGGACCAATAATATGATTTTTTTAGTGCAGAATGTTACAAAAAGGCTGAATAAATTGTAAATAAAGCCTTTTGATTCCCTTCTGCCTGCAGTAAAGCATCTTTATTTCGTGTCCAACTGCAAGACAGATCCCTGAAGCTCAGGAAATCACTTAAAATTGAGAGAATCACCGAGGATTAAGATTCCTAAAGGGAAGAGGAACCTCCCTCAAGGTGGGAACAAATTCCCAGAGCCAAAAAATCCTCAGGTGAGTCTGGATTGGAGCTCTGGGATCCCCTCAGCACTCACCAGCAGCTCCTCACTCTGCCTCTCCCGCTCAGCCTTGGCCTCTTCACGGCCTTTCCTCAGAGAGCTCAGCTGCTCCTGGGGCACCTCCTGGAAAAAACGAGATTCTTTTGGGAATTCTTCCCTTTGGGAGATCAGCAAGGAAGGGTTTGCTGCTGCTAAAATGTTTAAATTCACCCATTCTGGGTTTTTTTTTTTGGAGATGGAACCTGCTGCTCCCCGGAAGTCGGATGTCGAAACCATCAAAATTCACCCCAAGTAGCCCAAAAGATAAAAAAAAAAAAAAAAAATAAGTTAATTAATTTTATCTGCCGGTGAGGAAATAAATTTTATCTGCCTGTGAGGAAATGCCCTGGTCCCATGCCAGTTTTCCTCCCATATTCCCAAAATTGGGGTGGCCCACCCCCCCTCAATAGGAGGAACTGCTGCTCCAAAGTGCTCATTACATTAATAATTAATTCTTCATTAAAGTCATTCTTATTTAAGTAGTTTGACCTTCATGGAGGGTAGAAAAGCCCCAACAATACCCTGCAAACAGCAGCTGGCCTTGGGGGTAAATAAATCCACTTTTTTATAACTAAATCCACTTTTTTATAACTAAATCCACTATTTTATAACTAAAACTCAAAATACAAGGATTTTGACTGTTCAGAGCCAGAAGTTGCTGCCTTTGGAATTTATCCATGAGATTAAGGCACATATCAAGAAAAAAAAAAAGAAATGGGAGAAGCTCAGAGGCAACCAATTAATAAGCACACATCAAAGTGGGTTAACGAAGGGGAAGAAAATATCCCAAGGGAGAGAGAACCTGCATCTACTTAAGGACAAAAAAAAAAAAAGATAAAATCCCAGATTTTGGGGAGGGGCAACCCCAGAGTCCCCGGAAGAGGAACCACGGCAGTTCCGGGATAAAATCTTCTCTTAAAAAAAAAAAGGATTTAATCAGCACAATAATTAATATGCGGTGGTTAATGATCCCACAATCCCCTGATCCCTCGGGTGCCACCCTCCTCCTGCTGCCACTGCGCAGCGACATCGCCTCCGTCCGGCATCTTGGATCCCTCTGGATCCGCTGCTCCAGGGTCGGGAATAACGAGGTTTTGGGGCCGCTTACATCGAGCCCTTTGACTCTTAATTACAAATTAATTAACTGTGATGGCGATACGCCCCCATATCGCGACATGGGGGGAGCCCCAAAGGCGGCGTTTTCGCTCTGCGTCATTCCCCAAGAAGCTTGGGAGGGGACAGGCGGCTCCTGAGGGAATCCTGAGCCACTTCCAGCCCGGATCGGGATTAAAAAATCACCCCTGACCCCATCCCGTAGCCAGGATCCAGCTGGGAAGGGGGAAAGGAGCATTTTTTGGGGGGGCTGGTGGGATTTTGCACCATCACGCCCCCGCACTGAAGTGCTCCCCGCTTCCCCGGAACATTTCTGTCCCAGTTCAACCCAGTTCGCACCGGGAAAATACCCCATGTTTTAATTTTAATTTTATTTTAGCCCTGTTTTGGGGTGATCTAAGCCCAGAATCATGGGAGCAGCAAGTTGGGGAAGGGATTTTCTGTCAGATCCACAGAGCCTGGAGAGGTCTTTACCCCAAAATTTTGGGGGGACTGACCTATGTTTTAATTTTATCCCTATTTTGGGGTGATCTAAGCCCAGAATCTTGGGAGCAGCAAGTTGGGGACGGGATTTTCTGTCAGATCCACAGAGCATGGAGGGGTCTTTACTGCACCCCAAAATTCTTGGGGGGCACTGCGGGCTCATTTTTGGCCTCCCCTGTGGGACTGGAGGTCCCCTCTGCACCCAAAGGACGCTTCCCCCACGCAGGGAAGGTCCCTGCTGCATCCTCACCCCGTGAGCTCATCCCAAATCACGGGTGGGCGTGTTCCCCCATTTCTTTACACCCCAAAAAAACGAGCCAGGAAGGAGCGGGCTCTTCAACACCCCTCGCTGTTCTCCATCCAAACCAGCCGCAGGGAGGGAGGGAATCGCGGGGGTGCCGGCACTGACCTCGGCGGCGTGCGCAGCCTCCTCGGCGGGCAGCACAGTGTGGGCACGGTGCTCTCGGGACAGGTGACACACGACACACACGGCTCGCCGGTCCTGCACGCAGTAAAGCCGCAGCGGTTCCCCGTGCCGCGGGCAGCGCGGCGGGCCCGGAGGAGCGGACGGAGCGACGGCGGGCAGCGGCGGTGAAGGCGCGGGAGGTCCCGGCGGCGGTTCGGCGGGGCCAGGCGGTAAGCCCAGCTGGCGAACGATGTGCACGATGTTGCCGAGGGAGCGGTTAGGGCGAAAGAGGCGCTGAGGGACCGGCTCGCGGCACTGCGGGCAGCAGAGGCGCCGTGCCGAGTCCTCCCAGCATTGGGTCACGCAAGCGCGGCAGAAGTTGTGCCCGCACTCGGCCACCAGCACCGGGTCGTTGAAATACTCCAGGCACACGGGGCACGTCAGCTCGTCCTGCAGGCTCCGCGCAGCGCTGCAGGGCGCGGGGGGCGCGGCGGGGGGAGCGGGCGGCGCCTCCATGGCCTCCCCGATCCCGGTGGCCTCCCCGATCCCAGTGGCGACCCCGATCCCGGTGGCGGCCCCGGTCGTGGCGCCGGTGACGACAAAGATTCCCCAAACGCTGCACGTCCCCTCCGCACGGCACCGCCGCCCGACTGACGGCCGAGGAGCGGCCCCGCGCCTGCGCCGGGGGAAGAGGCGGGACTGCGCATGCGCAGGAGGAGAACGGAGCTGCGTGTAATGAGGGTGGGCGTGGCCAGCACTGCTCCGATTGCGTCATGGGCGTGGTTAAAAGGCGTGGTATTGGGTGGGGGTGTGGCCGCGCATGCGCAGGAAAGGAGGAGGCCGCGCCGGCCGCGCTCCGCTGTGGGGGGGGGATACCCATAATGGGGCGTGGGGGCCGCTATGGGGTGAGATCTGGGGGATCCCTGCAGGATTTGAGGAGGGGTATCGGGGTCTGTGGGGTGCTGGGAAAGGGGAGGAGTTCCCTACAGGCTGCTCAGACAGTGGGACTCCCTATAGGGTGCAGGGTGAGGTTGGATGTCTCAGTTCCAATAAAATAGGGCGAAGTGTATTGGGGTCCACAGAATATTTTTGCGGGTCTGTTGCTATGGGATTCGGGGGGTGGTGCAGTAGGGTTTATAGGATGGGGTTTTGGGGCCCCTATGGAATTAGGGTGTGTGTGTCAGGGTGTACAGCATGGCTTGGGGGTATTTTTAAAGCATTAAGGAAGTTTTACTGAGGTGTACAGGATTTTTTGGGGGGTGTATGAGGGTCTATAGGGTACTGGGAGGGTAGAAGTCCCTATAGGTTTTAGGAGGATCCCAGGTACCTGAGAGTGGGGCAGGGAAGGGGCCATGCAGAGAGCCCTGTGGGTTTTTTGAGGGTCTCAATAGGATGTTGGGGGCTTCTTGACATGAGGGGATGAATGTGGAGGGTTTTTCAGGTGGTTTCCACAGCATCAGCCTCTCTGCCGTGTCCCCACGAGTGTTAAAAATCTGCTCCAGGAACCTGAATTCAGGGAGAAGTGACTCAAAACCTCCAGACGTACAAAACCGACCCCAAATCCACCATCAGCCCTTTCCCAGAAGATTTAGGAATTTATATCCCTACTGAGAGCAATCTCTCCTCCATGAGACAGAGACCACAGCAGCACCACTTGCCTGCTTTTCTTTACGTTTCCTCACTGCCCGTGATGAGATTGGCTTAGAGGAGGAAACATTTCTTCGTCACCATAAGGTCGGGAAGGGCAGAAATTGAGGTTAAAAACGGTTAAATTTGGGCTCAGAGCCGAGCTGCCCTATTCCGAAATGGCGGCCTAGGCTTCAGGTTGGCCGGGAGGGAAAATGGCGGCGGCCTCCCCTTCCCCATTGCTGCCCACGCGGGCCGGCTCAAGATGGCGCCCGCGGCGTGAAGCCCTGGGCGCCATCTTGGATGAGGGCACCGTTGCCATGCCGACGTTCCCTGTCGTGAGGCAACGCCAGCGGAGAAAACGACTTTTGGGCCTCTAAATTCCTCTTAACACATTTGTGGGGTATTCCTTGGTGTCGCGACATGCCGCCGTTGATAGAAAACTCTATTTTTTTACCCCCGAATCCGCCTCTTTTCCTACTGGGAAGGGTCACGGCTGCTGCCGCGATGAGGCGGGGGGGGCTCCTGCAGCCCCTTCCCCTCAGCCCACACTGGTTAAAACACCCCCAGTACCTCTCTCCGCTCCAAATTTTAGGGGGTTTTACCCCGAAAACCTCACAAGCAAACTGACTTTGGGGCTCATCCCTTTCCCCAAAGGGGGAGAACCCCCAAACCACTTTTTTTTCCCTCACACCACCCCCGCCCCGCCCTCCCTCTCCAATTTTAGGAAAAAATCACCCCACCAGGACATTAAAGAGCATATTTTCACTGAGCAAAGTGTTGGATTTTTTTTAGTTTCCTCCCAGACCCGCGGTTTTTGCCGCCAGAGGGCCCGGCCATTGTGCACAGCCGTTTTCTCTCTCTTCCCACTCCTCCCCGCTCTTTTTATTTATTTTTTTCCTTTAAATTCCTTCTTTCCCTTCTTCCACTTTTAAACTCTTATGGCTTAGGATATCGGAGGTATCGGGCTCATCCATTCCCCACGTGCGCATCCTCACTTTTTTGAGGGGAAAAAGGGGCTTTTTTTGGGGAAAAATAAAGGGGCGGGGGGCTTTGCCGACCTGCAGGTAACGGGGTTGGGATGGGGGAAAAAAAGGCAAAAAAATTACTTTTCCCCATCCTTCCCTCCTCCATCCACCCCTCAGGCTTCTGGATTTTCCTCTCTCCAGTCCCAGGGAAAGGGGAAATGATTTAAAAAAAAATCCCAAAACTCCCCTACCCCAAAATCCTGTTGTCCTTCCTTTCCCCTCGGATGTGTGGACTTCTTTATTTTCATTTGTTTTAGCAGGACGGCAAAACACCGAGGAATAAATGAAGCGCAATGAGATGCTGGTGGGGGATCCAAAACATAAAAATAAAGGGGAAAATAACAGGAGGGATCCGTGCTGGAAATCGGCTGTTTATTCCTGCCATCAGTAAGTCAAAACCTGTAAATCCACCCTTTTCCTATCTGTCCTCCAGGAATAATAATAAATTAATAAAAATGAAATTAATAGTTGGGATCCTTATGCACCTGCTGCTTCCTGAGGATGAGGAAGGGCAAGGGGAGCAAGGGGAATTTGCTTTTCTGTGATTTTTTTTGTAAAGGAAAGCATCAAACCTCTTCCTACAGCTGGGAAAACTCCATTTTTTTCCCCCCCTAAGACCCAGAGGATAATGAGGAAATAATGAGGTGATTTATTTTTGGGGCAGGAGGAGTGATTGCTGAGGGGGTTTGTGAATGATCTGGAAAATTTGTGACAGGATTCTCTGGAAAGATATTCCCTGATTTTGGGGATGAGCTCGCAGGGTTTGGTGCATTGAGAATGAGCTGTGTGGATGAAATTTGGGTGAAAATTAATTTTAGGGTCCAGATCTCTCAGCAGAGCCTTGTCTGCAGATGAGAGAAACTTGTTCTTCCTGGGAGGTGTTTTATCCTTTTACTTATTCCTTTTTTTTTTTTTTTTTTTTTTCCTTTTTGAGGAATCTTTGCATTTCTGTTTTCCCTTTCTGCTTCTTCCTGCCTATTAACTTTTGGAAAAAAAAAAAAGGAAAAATCCTGAATCAGTAGGGACAAAAGGTGGGAATTTCCTGCAGGACTGTGAGGCAGAAGGATGGAACAGGTTTGTCCCACACCGTGATCCAGCTTGGCCTTGCCATTGGCTTATTAGGGAATAATTATTCCTTAATAAGGAATAAATAAATAATAATAAATATTAAATTTTCAGTGCCTGATCCTCTCTTCTGAGTTTCCAGAGTCCTGTGGAGCCCTGAGTGGTGCTGGACCCACGGCAGAGAGCTCTGTATTGTGATGTGATGCAGGAGAGCTACGAGACACTGATGGCACTGGGTGAGGAAATTTGGGGGGTATTCCTTGATGGAAAAATTTTGGGAAGAAAATTTGGGGGTGGAATGGATTTTTTTTTTTTTTTTGTTGGGATGCAAATGGGTTCAGGGCAGGGCAGCACCTTCAAATCCCCCTTTTCCCCCAGGAAAAAAAAAAATTATTATTATTATTATTATTGTTGTTGCTGCTATTATTATATTATATTATATTATATTATATTATATTATATTATATTATATTATATTATATTATATTATATTATATTATA
>VZUI01088784.1:0-12583 GCA_013401135.1 Cettia cetti | reverse complement strand
GAGCCCGGGATCCCTGGAACATGCGGGAACAGCCCGGCATTCCTGAGCCCGGGATCCCTGGAACATGCGGGAACAGCCCGGCATTCCTGAGCCCGGGATCCCTGGAACATGCGGGAACAGCCCGGCATTCCTGAGCCCGGGATCCCTGGAACATGCGGGAACAGCCCGGCATTCCTGAGCCCGGGATCCCTGGAACATGCGGGAACAGCCCGGCATTCCTGAGCCCGGGATCCCTGGAACATGCGGGAACAGCCCGGCATTCCTGAGCCCGGGATCCCTGGAACATGCGGGAACAGCTCCACCTCATGGCTCGGGGCTCCCGATTCATCTCCGGGCACCACGTGATGATTCGCTGCCATTTCAGGGATCCCAGGGAGCGACTCCTGTCCTTTGGCAGATGGAAACTTTTCCCGAAATCCACTCCCCGCTCCCGGGGAAACGGCGTTGGGAGAGGCTGAGTGGGTGGGAGAGCCTGATGGATGTGCTGGGGGTGGCTGTGCAGAGCTGCACAGGGAGCAGGGAGGTCTGTGGATGTTTCTGACATTCCAAAGCCAAGGGATCAATGCTGAGCTTTTGTTCAGGAGGAGGGACCAAGGGGCGCCTTGCTGCCCTGAACTCAGGATATGAAATGCTTCAGCAGGGGCGTCCTGAGCCATCTGTAGGCTGTTTAAAATGTGGATTCTCTCCAGCGTGGATTTTGTAAATGGAAACAGTGATTGGTGAAACGCAAGTCTGTATCTGTGGAACCCAGGACAGCTGTGAGCAGGGCCCTGCTCACTGCCTGTGTTGAGTTTGTAGCACCTCAGGAGCCATTCCCTCTCTCCAGGTGCTTGGGAGCTGCTTCCACACCCACGGCCCACAAAGGCAAAGTTCCAAAGCACCAGGAGGTTCCAGGGGGTTTTGGGAAAAAGCTGTCCTGCTAAGGCTGCAAGTGACAGTGTAAAACAGTGTCATTGCAGGGGACAGGTGGAGTCATTTACAGATGGGATGTGCTGTGTTGACAGAAAAAAATAGAAATTTAATGTGTTTGTCTGACAAAGTCTCCTCACGCTTGTGTTCTGACTTCCACTCCCTTCAGAGAACTCACGGGGAGCTGCATGTGTCCCATAGAGATTGCAGGTCCTGCTGAGCTCAGTTTGGGCTTTTTAAAACATGAGATTGCTAATACTGGTTTATGAAGCATCATTCAGCTCAAGGCTGTATCTGGACATCCCTAAAATCTGAACACAGAGCAAGAAGTTCATCCTTGCTTCATTTTCCTTCACCACTGCGCTGGTCAGGGATAAGGATGTGTGTGATACCCCTGGTAAAGGATGAGCAGGGAGCTTCCCTGCCAGCTGAGCAAAGCTCACAGCCCTCACACACTCATCTGGGCCTTGAGGAGGAGGGAATGTGGGATCACAGAATCACAGAATGGACTGGGCTGGGAGGGACCTCACACCACAGCCAGTCCCACCCCTGCCATCGCCTTCCTTAGACCAGGGTGCGCCAAACCCCATCCAGCCTGGCCTTGGACACTTCCAGACATCCAGGGGCAGCCGCAGCTTCTGTGGGCACCCTGGTTCAAGGATGTTCGAGGGAAATGAGATGGACTCTGATTCCGGGCTGGGAGTGACTTAGGGCTGGCATTTTCCAGGTAGTCTGGTGACAAGAGTCACCTTCTGTAGTTATTCATGTATTAAATTGGCATCCTTGTGCCTTGCTCAAGGCTGTAAATTGTCACCTCCATGGATTTTAAACTAAACAGAGCCAAATAAGCCATCCCAAAATATCATTTGAGGAGGAAAAGGGGCAAGTGGGAACAAGATGTGTTTGGTGATCTCCCTATTTGCACTGCAGCAGTTTGGGTTCATTCCTTCCCTAACAGCAGAGCAAGTGCCCAAATGCTGATTCAGTCATCTGGAATGTGGGTAATCCCACTTTCACTGGAGCCCTTGTGGCTTTGCAGTGGCCCCCTGAGGAGCTCTGGGGTGGCAGCAGAGCTGTGTCATGCCATGGGGAGCTGAGACAGCTGTCCCTGGCTCTGAGCTTTGCATTCTGCTGCTCTCACCCAGACAGACAAAATAGGAAACTGCTGGCTCTGTTCAGCTGCAACTGGCCCTGTCAGTGCTGTGAGGGGCTCTCAGCTTCTCCCAGAGCCTGTCTGCAGGATGCACTTTCTAAATCATTGACAAATGTTTGTGTTTTCTTTCACCACAACATAATAAAATGCTTGTCCTGCCACTGCTCACTTTCTTGCCTGTTTTGGCTGGGCTTTGCAGGCAGGCTTCAGCAGTCTGTCTGGGGAAAAATGAATTAATCAGCTTAGCTGGCTGTTTTGGTTTCTCAGCCACGTCTGTATCCTAATGCCAGAGTCTGGATGCAGGCACACAGTCAGGGAAATCAGTGCAGGCAGTGTAATTATAAATATCAAATAGTGGGCATAGCTGCACTAATCCCTTGGTAATTGAGGTGATTATGGATTGCTAGACAGCCTGAATTTTCAGGGTGCTGCCACTCCTCAGCGTAGGCAGAAACATGGTGGGCACTTCGCAGCAGTGAGGCCTTAATGGCTGGATGTGGGATCTTAAGGAATTTTGTGGGGTAAAAATCAGGGCTTGGCTCACTGAGGTGGCTTCAGGTGGAACTGGCTCAGGTGGGAAGGGTTTCAGTGCAGGTATCTAAACATGAAATCTGGTTCTACAGCGTGTGGGTTTTGGTGATGAATTGCCATGCTAATGATGAGCTTTCATTCTAATTGCAATCAGAGTTCAGCTCTGGGTTGCACGTGCCTCGGCAGGAGCACAGAGTGCAAGCCACGAGCGCTCAGAACAGACTCCCTGGGTTGTTTTTCACCAGCAATCCTTGGCTGCTGAGAGCTTTGTTGTCTCTTTGCTTTGTTCTCCCCTCAGCTGGACCGTGGCTGTGCCCTCCACACGGCAGCCAGGGCTGGCCTGAGCTCTGTGTCCAGCCAGGATGTCCCAGCACAAAAGCCCCGAGTGGTTTTCCACACCAGCGAGAGCGACCCGGTGAGTGACTGCCCCCGCTGTCCCTGCACAGGGATGGGTGTCCTGGGTGCCAGCAGGGCCGTGCTGGGAGCCAGCAGTGCTGCCTGGGACTGTGCTGTTCCAGGGAAGGGGGTACACAGGCCTAAACAGGGATCCAGCCCCAAGGGAATGGGCCGTGGCTCTACAGGGCAGCTGCTCAGGATGGGGCTGCTCTGCCTGAGAGCTCCTGGGAACAGGTATTGATCCCTTCTCCAGAGCTGCACAGATGAGACTGTAGTGCAGAAGCTGGGATGTGGCTTAGCTTGTCATCAGACACCATTAATTTCAACTCCAGGGTTATTCTTCCCTGGAAAAGCCTCCCTGAGCTGGCTGTGAAGGAGATAAAAACCACACCCCAGATGACCTCAGCGCAGCTCTGCAGCATCACAATTCCAGCCTCACACTCTGTCTCAAGCACAAAATGAAGGGGAACAGATGAATGGAATAAGCCTTTGAGGTGCTTTTCTGCTGCCTGTGTAATTGGAGTCCCTGGGTGCCGATTCCTCCGGGGTCTCTATGGAAACGGCAGCGGGAGATGATCTGTGCACGTGACCCGGTGTCTCCATGGATTGCACGGCACAGGCCAGATGGCCACCATTGTCCCCACTGTCCTGTGCCTGCCTTTTCGTTGCCAGGCAACCGGCTCTGGCATTGGGACTTGTGCCTGAGCTTCGGCACAGCTTTGGCCAGCTCAGCCCTCCCCGGGCTCGCTGGGTCACTCCAGCAGCAAACACTGGTGCTCCCCAGCTCCTGCACCACACAATCCCATTTAAATGGGACTAAGAAAGCCACTAAACATGAAATTTTCCATCAGAGTTTGTGTACTCTTCCTTAGCCAAGCTCCAAGTGACTAAATGTGAGGATAAAGATGCTGACCCACATTATGTGGGAGAGTGAAGGAATTTGCCCAAAGTCATGCAGCAGGTCAGGGATGAAGCTGAGAATGAAAATGGGCTCTGGAGTCCTGCTCTTCTGTTTGAGTCATGGAAAACCACAGGTGGTCTTGGTCTGTGTCCAGCACGTGCAGGAGAACTCCAGGGAATCCACAGTTTGAAATAAGGCTGGGAAAAGCCTGAAGGGACTTGATAGTTCTCCCCAGGTGACACCTCCTTTCAGCAGGGCACCTCTTGAGCAGCCAGGATTTAACATTTTGCCCCTGCTGCAAAGATTTCCTGACCAGTGAACCCAAATTTGGCAGCTCCAGCAGCTCAGCCTTTTGCTGAAGTTACCAAACTGTTTCTTCCTAGAAATCATTCCTTGAATCAGGAGTTCCTCAAATCCTGCAGCTGTGCCAAGGTAAACCACAGAGTCCAGGACACCCTGGCCTGTCCTGGGAGAACCTTTCCTAGGGAGGTGGGGAGCAGGGGGTAGTTGCTGAGTGGAAGGTGAGAGCAGAGGTGTATTTTGTGCTGAAAAGCTGCAAATCTGGTCTGAAGAGGGGAAGGGATACTTAACAAGAATCCTGGGGCCAGAAAATTCATGGATATGCAACAGAGCTACCAGCAGTGGTCCTTGAAAGCTCCATCAAGAACTGGGAAAAGTCAAATATTCCTGACCAAACAGGCGGAAGTCACACCTGCACATAAAAATGCTCACACATAAAGTAAACAAGGAAATGGTTATATTTGTTGTTGTGCATGCCTGTTTTTATATGTAACAAGAATAAAGAGGAGGATGTTTTTACTTCAAATCCATGGAAAAATGCAGAAAGCAGAGCAGGACAAGATCTAAGCTTCAAAGATTGACACAAAACTGCTAAAAGTCACACAGGAAGGGCTGCAGAGTAGTCTCTATTTACTGTCCTAATTAGACAAGACACAAAAACAGATGACTTGAGCAAGAGGAAATAAGTAAGTGCTTTACAGGTCTTGCATGGCAGGAAAAGAGAATAATGAAGGGAAAAAGCAGGCATTAAATTCTCAGATCCCAGTGACAACAGCTTCTTGCTCTTGTTATAGTGAGAGCTGCAGGTAAACACTAGAAATAAATGCAGCAAGGTATTCCAGTGGAGGAATAGCCCTGATAACTGAGGTCACCACAAGGGACTGGTAATTATTGCCCCAGAAAAGATATTGTGAGTTTTTAAGCCTCCAACCCCAGTAACCAAATGCCACCATAGGAATTACTCCTGGGAGGCAGCAGCCCAAGGCAGAAAACATCATTTTGTCACAAAAGAAAGGGAATGTGACAGCAGCCAGTAACTCAAAAGGATGTCACACCTCTGTTAAGGTTTGAGGGGACTTGTGAAAGGTGAGGTAAATCCATGGAGCATGTGGCCACTGGTGCCCCCAAAACATCACAGTTCATACACGAGCTCAGGGAATCCCTTCATTGTTTAGTGCCAGGAGGGATCTCCTTTCTTTAGCCTCCTCCAAAGTACCTGCCAGCAGTGTCCTGACCCCACAATTCCTGCTTTATCTTGCTCTGCCTCCCAGAAAAAGAGCATTGCCTACCTGTCCCACACTCTCAGGCCACCTGTGTCCAGGAAAGAGGCATCACCAGTGTGACGATTCCCATTTTCCCTTTCAGGCCAAGCACACGGAGCAGCACGAGGGTCGCCTGTACAACATCCCCCTGGAGGAGGTGAAGGCTGTGTTCCCTCATGGGCTGCCCCATCGCTTCCAGCAGCAGGTATTCCAGCTTGGAGGGAATGCACTCAGCTTGTCCAGAGCAGCTGTGGCTGCCCCTGGATCCCTGGAAGTGTCCAAGGCCAGGCTGGACGGGGTTTGGAACAACCTGGGATAGTGGAAGGGGGTGGGATGTGATGATCTTTAAGTCCCATCCAACCCAAACCATTCCACGACCCTGTGTGGGAAGAACCAGATCCTTTGGTGGCTGTGATGTTTGCCTGTTGGAATGAGAGAGAGCAGGAGTGCAGTTATTCCTGGCCCTTTCTGCTGTTTTCAACATCTAAAAGATGAGTCAACCACCCAGAGCAGCGGCAGCAGAGTTTGAAGGTTCCACCTCAGGCAACCTTCATTGCAGTGTTTTTCATCTCTAACATCCAAGCACATAATGAATTACAGAAGTGTTTTCCATGGCTATATTTCTGAGTGAAAAAAGGCTGTCTCATGAAATAAGTTTATATCTGCAACAAAACAATCTTGTCCCCTGATTTGTGTGGTGAGGCAGATGGAGTTGTGCCGGGCTCTGCCTGCCTGAGTCAGGAGCAGATTCTTTACCTGTGCATATCCAGGTCACCGAGTTGGATTCATGGACAGCCCAGTCACCCACACCCCAGTCAGTGGGAGCAGGGTGGAACAGCTGATCCAGAAAAGCCTTTCCAGGCACAGGAAGGACAAGGAGGTCCTTTCACCGAGGGGAAGCGGCGCTTCACCAACCCTTTGGGTGCTGCTGGGCAGAGAGGGCAGAGCTGGGGCTGTTGGGAGCCTCCAGGAGGGGATGGAGCCAGGCTGGGGGCAGCTGTGCTCGGCCAGCTCGTGGCAGCTTGGTCACCTCTGCTCCTTCCTCAGATCCGGACCTTCAACGAGGCGCGGGTGATGGTGCGGCAGCCGGCGCTGGAGCTCCTCGCTTACCTGAAGGGCTCCAACCTCGCCCACCCTGCTGTCAGATACGTCATCTGTATCCTTTACTGGAGGGTAGGATGAAGAGAAACACAAGCAATTTGTGCAGGTGACAGGGTTGTTGTGAGCCTGAGCTGGCTTAGTCTCCTGGAGCTGGTTGTGCCACGTGATTTGTGGTCAGTGCAGGGACTCTGGGCACTTCAGCAAATTTTTGGATGCCTTTATTCTAACTGATGGCACAGACCTGCAAACAAGGTCAGCACACTGGGCATGGGGCTCCTCAGCTCTGCACGGTGGGGTCGGGGACAGAGAGAAGGAGCTCTCTGGGTTTGCTGGATGAAATGCCATCCTTGCTTTGATGAGCTCTGAACTGCCTTTGTGCCCTTTCTGAAGGAACCACAGTCAAGTACAAACTGAAGTGATTTTTCAGAAACTTTCCTTGACAGTCGTTGGAGATGGTGAGAGAGGAACAGGGAAGACTATGACCCTGTGCCACGTGGTTCACTACTGCTCGAGGCAGGGCTGGCTGGTGCTGCACATCCCAGATGGTGAGAAAACCTCTGTTACCACACCAAATACCAAAAGAAGCTGCTTCAGGAGCTGTAGGATAGCCCACCACAATCTGTCCTCGTTTTTCCGTAGTGGAGAAGGCTCATATAACAAAAAAACCCCAAATAAAGCAGAGCATAGTTAGTTATTTTCACCTGCTCACACGTACTTTGGGTCAGTCTGGTTTTCTCCATTGTTAATGAGCCTGGGAAGAGATTGGTTGGGGTCTGTGTGCCCTCCTCTGACCCCAGGGAGAGGTCTCCAGTAAGGATGGAGCTGCATCCACTCTGGGGTCCCAGCAGAGGAAGGACATGGACCTATTGAAATGAATCCAGAGGAGGCACCAAAATGATCAGAGGGATCAGGGGAGCAGCTCTGCTGTGAGGAAAGGCTGGAAGAATTGGGATTGTTCAGCCTGGAGAAAAAAAGGCTCTGGGTTTACGTAATTGTGGCCTTCCAGGACCTAATGGGGCTACAATAAAAATGGAGAGAGACTGTTTACAAGGCAGTGGAGGGACAGGACAAGGGAGAATGGCTTCCCACTGCCAGAGGGCAGGGTTAGATGGGACATAGGGAAGAAATTCCACCCTGTGAGGGTGGGGAGGCCCTGGCACAGGGTGTCCAGAGAAGCTGTGGCTGCTCCATCCCTGGCAGTGTCCAAGGCCAAGTTGGACAGGGCTTGGAGCACCCTGGGATGGTGGAAGGTGTCCCTGCCCATGGCAGGGAGTGGGACTTGTTGATCTTTAAGGTCCCTCCCAACCCAAACCATTCCATAATTCTGTGACTTTCTTTACTAGAGTTGCAGAATAAGGACAACCAACACAAAAACTCCCACCACCCCCACCTCATACCATTATTTTGACTAAAAAAAAAAAAATCCAAACAACTTTTATTTTGCTCACAGCTCATCTCTGGGTGAAGAACTGCAAGGAGCTTTTGCAGTCTTCCTACAAGAAAGACCGGCTGGATCAGCCTCTGCAGGCCTCTGTCTGGCTCAAGAACTTCAAAAGCTCCAATGAACGTTTCCTGCAAGAGGTTTGTGGCTGCAAACCCCATCCCCTGCCCTGTGCTGGACTTCAGGTGCTGTAGGAAAAGCACTTTAGGTCCCCTCTATGGGGATGGCTGCTGGTGGTGAATACTTTCCCCAGATTCTGCAATCCAGCCTTGCTTTTCCTCCTTTCATCCCCAATCTAATCATAGTTTTCTTCCTACAGATAAAAACACAAAAAAAATACATGTGGGGCAAACAAGAAAGCACAGAGGAGGGCAGACCTTTGGGGGAAGTGGTGGAGCAGGTAAGGGGCTGCTGCTGCTGTGGTTTCACCTTGTACCAGAGGATGCCATCACTGTGTTTGTGGAACAGATTGCTGCTCCTAAAGGGCTCAGAGATGTGAGTCCTGGGAAATAGAAGGTGTCTCCCTATCAACAAAAGATGTTGTGGAGGCTGTGGCAGATCTGTAAAGAAAATTGTACAGAGAATTTGGAGAGAAGACAAAGTTAGAATTTGAAATTGAATGTTTGGATGCTCAAACTGCTCCTTGGATAGGAACAAAGAGGTTCCTGACTGTCAGTTTGTCTTCCCCTGAGGAAGGGCAGCCCAAAAGTCACCAGCATCACCCCTTAGCAAGAAAAGCAGGCTGAGCTCTGTGCCTTGTGCCCCCTGCAGGGTCTGGCTCGTGTCAGGAGCGCCACTGACGCCGTGGGGGTGGTGCTGAGGGAGATCAAGCAGCAGAGTCACCGCGGCTCCTTCCGGCTCCTGGTGGCCGTGGACGGCGTCAACGCGCTCTGGGGCCGCACCACGCTGAGGAAGGAGGACAAGAGCCCTGTGAGCTTGATGCTGCTTCTACCTAAAAACAGGCCAGACAAAATTAAGGGAGTAAAAAGCAGTTCTGTTTATTGAAGGGCCTTCAGGTACATTTTGGGCAGACAAAGCCCCCCAGGGCTACACCCAAAAATGGATGATGGGTCATGGGTTTTTACCCTTTTATAAGTTCGGTCCATTTGCATATTGGGGGTTAATCTTCCAATGACAGCTTCGGGTAATGGAGTCATTTACCCCAAGTTGCTCCCCTCCAACTCGTTTGCATTTCTTGGGGCCTGAAGCAGTGAGGTGTCCTTGATTCCCAGGCCTGGAGAGGAATTGTTGTGTCTGACCAAAATGGGAAAGCCATAGCTAACACTGTGTATGGAGCTTAGAGTTATACACTAAAGAATTGCAGGATTGCAAATATATGAAAAATATAAAAGCTGAAATCCTAAGGCATCATTCCCCCAGAGTTCTGCCCTGGGGACAGCCCTGATTGCTGCTGCAAGGGGGAGCAGGGAGGGTGTTTGGTTCTGTTTTAGTTCTATGGCAAACCCTGAAAATGTTCATTTGGCTTTGGAGGGGCCTGAAAGGTTCATATTGTGCTTTAGACAATTTTTACTGAATTTTTACTGTCTCTCCCTGAGACAGAAGTGCAGGTGGGTGTTGTTGGAGAGGCAGGGCCTGGGTGTTGCTCAGTGCAGCATGACTCAGGCTCATGCTGCAGGGCTGAGGGAAAGCAAAGAAAAAAACGTGCCTGAAGGATACAAACGATCCTGCCAGCCTCATTGGAAGGAGGGGAGGGGAATTGGTGTCTCAGAAGCTGCTGGCAGTAAAAAAGTGATGCAGAAAATCTCTCCCAGGTTTCTCCAGAGGAGCTGACGCTGGTGCACAACCTGCGCAAGATGTTGAGGAATGACTGGGTGAGTTCCAGGCTCTGCCTTTGGCTGTGTCACTCCAGCAATTAAAGCTGCCACGAGCCCAAAGCTACGAGCCCAGCACTGCTGAAGGAGAGCACAGGCACAGCATCAGTGTTTGTGACACCACCTGAGGAGAATGAGAACAGGTCGAATCTGTGGCAGCATTTCCTGATTTCCCTGCCAAGCTCCAGTGCAGGACCCTGAGCTGGAGGTGTTTGATAGCCCTTGGGACAGTTTGGGGTATAGTTTTTTTGAACTAATGAGAACACCTGGTTTTTGAACATTTTGCTGTAGGAGGTCAACTCCTCCTGCTGCTTTTTCAATCCCCTGGATGCTCAGAGCTGGAACGAGTAGGCTTCAGATATAAAGGTATATAGGAAATTCCTTTTTAAAGTATTTCACTTGTTTGCATAAAAAACCAATTACTGGTAAGAAAAGTTTTAATGCCAGCCCTGGGAACATGAGCTGTGTATTTGCCCTGTGCTCACATGGACTTGGAGCAGCCAGGATTAGTGTGGTCAGGAGCATTATAAAAAGTTAATCTTGTAGAATTTTTGAAGAATCCAGATCCCAGAAGGGGATCTTAAAGCCCACTCAGTCCCACCCCCTGCCATGGGCAGGGACACCTTCCACTGTCCCAGGTTGCTCCCAGACCCATCCAACCTGGCCTTGGACACTTCCAGGGATCCAGGGACAGCTACAGCTTCTCTGGGCACCCTGTGCCAGGGCCTCCTCACCTTCACAGCTTGGAATTCCTTCCCAAAATCCCATCTCTCCCTGCCCTGTTACTGTGATACCACCCCCCCCTTGTCCTGTCTCTCTATGCCTTGTCCCCAGTCCCTCTCCAGCTCTCCTGGGGTCCCTTTAGGCACTGCCAGGGGCTCCGGGGTCTCCCTGGAGCCTTCCCTTCTCTCCCCAGCTCTCCCAGCCTGGCTCCAGAGCAGAGGGGCTCCATCATGGAACCTTCATGGCCTCCTCTGGACTCGCTCCAGCAGCTCCATCCTCCAAAAAGAAGATGCCTCAGGGGTTGGTCCTAAACCAGCACTGGGTTTGCAGCTAACAGGATTTTTATTTCTGATCTGTCTTCCAGAGTGGAGGTGCCATTGTGACCACCCTCAGCCAGACTGGCTCACTCTTCAAACCCAGCTCAGCCTACACTCCCCAGGAGTTGCTGGGAAAGGTGAGTCATGGCCTCTTTGGGGCTTTTTTCCCTCTTCACATTGGGAAACAAACAAAAATCTTGGTTGGTGACTGGTTCTGTTCAAGGAACACTGTTCAGGGTGGATCACACACACCTTTGGGTGCTCTGCCAGCCAGGGCAGCCAGCAGTGTCCTGGGGTGTGCCAGGGACACGGGCAGGGAACTGTCCCCTGCTGGGGCAGCCTCACCTCAAGTCCTGGGGGCACTTTGGGCATCAGAGTCCATGAAAGGTCTGGAGCTGCTGGAGGGTGCCCAAAGGAGGGACACGAGGATGGTGAAGGGTCTGGAAGATGAGGAGCATCTGAGGGCATTTGGTCTGTCCAGCTGGAAAAGAAGAGACTGAAAGGAGACCTGAGGGATCTGCAGCTCCTCAGGAGGGGCAGCTCTGACTTTTGCTCCCTATGACCAGGACAGGACCCAAGGGAATGCCTGGAGCTGTGTGAGGGGAGGCTTGAGCTGATAGCAGGAAAGGGCTCTTCCAGAGGCTGCTGGGGCACTGAACAGGGAATGGGCACAGCCCCAAGGCTGCCAGAGCTCCAGGAGCGTTTGGACAGCGCTCCCAGGGACAGGATGGGATTGCTGGGGTGTCTCCAGGGCCAGGAGCTGGACTGGATGATCCTTGTGGGTCCCTTCCAACTCTGGATATTCCGTCACTCCATGACTGAGCTCTGGCTGAGCTCCCAAAGCGGCTGGGCCGTGTCCCCACCCAGCCCCCGGCACTGACCCCGACTGACCTCCCTTCCCAGGAGGGCTTCGACGCCTTGGACCCCTTTGTGCCCATCCCGGTCCCCAACTACAGCCCCAGGGAGTTCGAGAGCTGCTACGGCTACTACCTGGAGCGCAAGTGGCTGCAGCACGAGAAAGGTCAGTGCCCGGGGAGGGGGCAAAGCCCGGGGCTGTGCCCGCTCTGCGGTGTCCCAGCGCGCTCCCTCCGCTGCCGCTCCCGCCCTCCATCTCTCCCGCCACCCCTCAATCTCTGTCTCTCTCCCTCGCAGCGCACACGGAGGACGGGAAGGCGGAGCTGCAGTTCCTGAGCGGCTCCAACCCGCGGCAGCTGGACCGGCTGGCGGGGCCCCTCTAGCGCAATAAAGGCTCCGCTCCCCGGTGTCCGTGTCCGTCTCTGTGTCCGTGTCTGGCGCGCGTGCCCGGCCCCGCTCGCGTCCCCGCCCGTCCGGGGCGGGCCCGGCCGTGACGCGCTCCCGGTTCCTGCGGCGATGCCGGGGGAGGCGGTCACGCTGCAGCTCGGGCACTACTCGGGCTGCGTGGGCGCGCACTGGTGGGGGCTGCAGGTGTGGGGGGGGCTGCGGGACGGGAGGGGTGTGGGGCCGAGGCCGGGGCTCGCTCTGATCCCGCGTTCCCCGCGTTCCCCGCAGGCCGCCGCGCTGCGCAGCCCCCCCGAGCCCGCCGAGCTCCGCGCGGCCGCGCTGCTCCGCTTCGGGCGGGGCCCGGGCGGCCCCGAGACCCCCGCGCCGCGTCTGGTGGCGCTGGAGCTGAAAGGTACCGCGGGACCCGGGGGCTCGGGGGGCCCCGCCGCCACCGGGCGGCCCCGCCGTGACCGGG
>VZUI01088778.1:0-15875 GCA_013401135.1 Cettia cetti | reverse complement strand
AAAAAAAAAAAAAAAAAAAAAAAAAAACAAACCAAGAGAGAACAACACATCTTATCTAGAAGCAAAAAAAAAAGTCACTAAGACCATCCTTTCAGAAGCCCTCATCTAACCTAAAGCTAAAAACTGCTTTAAACACTACCCACACTGCAGTCATAGATTTTCTGCTCGGCACCTCTCCATAATCTCAATGCAAACTGCTCAAAGGCCAGCAAGCTAATAGCTGATCTGGCTCAGTGCCAGTCTGATTTTGACTGTCCCCTTTAGAAGTCTAGGGCATCTCTGCATTGGCAAGTAGCACAGGGTAATTGGAGTGGATCTGTAGACTGAAATGGTGGGTACAGAGCAGCTGAGGGCCAACCTGTACACAATTTAGGTATATTGCTTCAGGCTCTCTCTCATTTGGGCCCTACACAGGATGTTTGGTGTGTACCAAGTGCCTTGCTGGACACAATCCACTTGGTTCAGCAGAGGTAGATGCAGTTCGTGTGCTCCAAGACCACTTCATTCACACTGAGAATGCAAGTATAGTAAACAGAACAGAATATTTGCTTGCTGAGTACATTCCTGATCTGAAATAAAGTGCTAATACAAACACATTTTGGGATCACTTAGGACGGGTCTTTATCCAGGGAAATCCTTTGTGTAGGAAGAAATTGTGACTATGGAGTTAATAAGCATCATTAGCTGCTCACATTGTCTTTACATGGGTATACACAAAACTGTTAATTTTGATGCACCACTATTTTTCCCTCTTTATTGGAAAAAGCTAGGACTTTATTGTTACAAAGAGATTCAAATCAAGAAATACCTATCTTTTTTGTCATTTGAAAGATTAGCAATGGCAGTATAAATCACTGGTTTTTGGAATCCTTTACATTATTAGCCTATTCTGTCAAGTTTTGATATGAATTGGCTCCAAAAGTGTATTTATTTGTCCCAGACCATCACTGCCAGACATTGTCATCTTCCAGGCATGTTCATGGTGGGACACCTGGTCTTATGATGCTCCGTGAGTCAGGAGTGGTGCTCTGGGGACAGCACTGTGCAGCTGCACAAGGGAGATGTTTATTGCTGCCAAATCACAGAAACCACAAACACTGTATTCCAGTAAGCAGATTCCTCTGGTTAAACTCCTGCAAGTTCATTTCATAATGAGTTTGATGGGCATTCAGAGAAGAATGTGCCAGAAACAGATTCAGAACACCCCAACATACCAATATAACCCTCACTGCTCAACTGTTGCGAGTAAGATGATGAGATATATTGCTTTCTCTGGGGTTTTTTGGTTGTTGTTGTTGATTTTTTGTTGGTTTGGGTTTTGTTTGGTTTTTTTGTTTGTTTGTTTGGTGTGGTTTGATTTATCTTGCTTCTCTCCATTCTGAATGCAATGAAGCACAATTGTTTATAGAGATAAATGGCTTTCACAGAGATGAAAACTCAGCCATATATATGAAGAAGCGTGTGCCTGATCAAGCTTTGTGGGTACACCACAAGCAGATAGGGAGCTGTATTACTGACTTTGGGGGACAGCTCAGTTCTCTGGAAAAGAAAAACTGCCTACATCAGACTGAATTCTGCAACAGATAATACAGCAGCTTGATAACTTCACAAGAATCCTTATTTAATTCACTCTGTATCCATGGCACTCCTCATCCAGATAATCAAAGAACTGAGACTGTAATGACTGTGTCTGAATATTTCCTTTCTTTTTAAGCTTTCAAATTCCTTATGCTTGTTCAGGACTTGCCAGCTTTCTTCATGTTTTAAGGGGAATGCGCACAATAGAGAGTTCTGCCTCTTTCTCATAGTTCTATAGTAAGGCCTGCACAAGTTCTGCCCACTCATTCCAAGCATCTTTTGTTCTCATCTAATATGTTCAAAGAATTCCACTTTAAAAAAAAAAAATGATCAGTTCTAAGCCTGATAAGCATAACTCTAGTGCATATGAACTTTAAAAACAGCACAGTCTTTGGGGTTAGGGTGCCCTTAATTCTTACTGAAAATCTGAATTTGCAAACACACTTCCTGAAGCCCCCCTGAAATGTGAAGGAGCATATGGAAAGATGAACCTATCTTTCCATCAATTTATTCAGCAGATCCTCCTGCAGGGGTTCAATTGCTATGCCCCATTAAACTGGCAGTGGTTGCCTTGCTTTACATTGCAGCCCAGCAGTCCTCAAAGGCAAAGTATCCAGAGGCTCTGGAAGACCAGGAGCAGCAGCACTGCCCCGAGCAGGTCCCATGTGCATGGAGCTGAAGCAGCCTTCCCTCTGCTGCTCCTGAGACGGTGTCGGTTTGTATTCCAAGTGCATTGTCTCTTCCAGGCTTCCTGCTTGTTCTCATGCCTTTGGAGGAGGCAAGGTGGGGAAAGGGAAATATTTATGAATGTGATTTTTTTATTTGCTATCTTTTTTGTGTCTCTTTTCTTTCTTTTTGAAGTCTGCCCAGTTCCTGCATTCAGCTGCTGCATCCAGAACAAGGGAGCAAGCTGGCCCCACAGCAGTGGCCTATCTGCCTTGGGGATCGTGGAGGGGAGGAAGGACGGAGTGTTGTTGGTAAAGAGACTATTCAGAATTCTGGAAATTATTTTAATATGCTCCAGAATATACTAGCTTTTTCACTGGTGACCTGCTAAGACAAGGTCCCTATTCAAAAAATTTCTAGCATAAGCTTAAAACTTAAAAAAGAGCAATGAAAAGCAAACAATGCAGAAGGAATAGATGCACAAATCTGACTATCATATGGTTAATGTAAATTTACAGATGTCTTTGGGCTTATTTTATTTTGTCTCATTTGTGGAAAATTAAATAGAGAAAAAACAAGTTAAATAATTCACCAAAAACCTACATTACTGAAAGATCCATGGAAAATTGTTTTAGCTGCAGTCCTGTTCAATGGAAAGAGACAATTCTTTTCAAGTAGAAAGGGACCAGATGAGTCCAAAGTTTTACAATTCTTGAAGATTTGGATTATGTAAAACTTAACTCTCATGACATGCCATTATTCATTAAGTTCTTGTTTTACATCCAAAAAGATGAAAAAACCACCAAAGATTCAAAAAGAGAAAACAACCAATAACAACAACATAAGAAAACCAAAACCAAAGCAAACAAACAAAAACCACCTCCAGCCTGAGTTGAAGAATTGTCTTTGTTGGAACTGGGAGCAGAACCCAGGCATATCAACTCCCAGCCCTCCTAAGTATTGGACAACCTCTTTTAGCAAATAAATTTAGAGAGGCACTCTTTAAACAAACATCATATCCTATGCTGACCCAATATACATACAATACATGGAAATCTTGAATAATTTATCTACAGTGTGAGTTCATTATTCAAAGACAAGCATACCATGCAGTTTAATGGGAATTTGCTTCATTACTTTCAGGATCTTTCAAATCCATTTGTGACATAAATACATGCTTACTAAAACATTCTTAAAACTTCTGAGAGAGTCAGCATTCTCTGCAGAAAGAAAATGCCTGATTCCTTTCTTCACTTTCTGAAGTTCACTGCAGTTCTATGGCATTTTCAATAAATTATCTAGAATGTCTGTTCCCACTTGTTGAAATGCAACTTAGATTAGTTTAATTCAAAGGTCAAACTATTTTCAATGTTTAACAGAGTCATTTCAAAACATGTCTTACCCTTAAGGACACAGAGGCGTGAGTATTCAAAACCATATTGCCCTTGCAAAGTATGCATGTATTTAAATATTTATATTCCCATTAGCTTAAAATGGGAAGAAGAGACGTATTAGCTTACTCACTGAATCACGGTGAAGATTCCCAACGGATTATCATAAACGTCCATTGTGTTTAAAGTTGATGGAAGCAGGTGGCAAAGTCCTGGGACACAGCAGTCTGGGTCGGTGAATCTGTGCCTCTTTTGCTGCACCCTTCACTTGCACACCCACACACCCTGCACACAGCCCTCCTCCAGTCCCTGCCTCTGTCGGGTTGGCTCTGGAACCACGGACACTGCTGCTGGCTGAGATCTCCCAGAGGCAATGGGGGGGCACGGGGGTTCTGTGGCAGTGACGTTCCCACACGCCAATCCATGCTGATGCTGCTGACATGGGAGGATCAATGGGGAAATTGCAGTCCCGTGGTCCGGGCTGTAATGATTTAACGACAATTTTTAGAACTGTTGCATAGCTTCACCTTGAAACAAGCCTTGAGATTAACCTTAACAAATATAGAAAAGTATGTCCATGCAGACTGGATCATGTGTGATTCCAGCCTAATGATAATGATGTGTCAGTGTCTGCTGGTATAAGGAGGGATAGGCATAGCTGTACTTTGTTTTCTTTGCCTTGGCAGGGATTCTTAGAATAGCACATAACTTTGGGGGTTGCAATGAAATAAATCTTTCTTCTGCTTACGCAAAAAAAAGAAGTGACAGAAAGAGAAATACTCTTTGTCAGTTAAATATCACAGGACGAACAGTACAAACCAGTCCAATGAGCGTATGTCTAAGTTTTCCTCTGCCCAGCTGAAGACCTCTGATTTTCAAAGGAAGATGCCTCTAGCTTTTGAAAAGTATGTCTTTAAAAGGATCTTACACCTCCAGAACTTAAGCATCTTACAAACACCTGTGAGAAACACAATTGCTTCATGTAAAGAAACAATATTTCCTTACTAATCTATGCTGCAATTTAAACACAATGGTGCTTAGTCAGTTGCTGAAGGAACAACAACCTGCTCCCCAGTGATCCTGCATGAAGGAATCCTTCAGCTGATGAAAGCTGAGCACTTCCAAGGGAGCACTCCTTCCTCTCTTCAGACACCCAGTGCCCTCACTCCAGAAGTGGACACAGCTTCTTCCAGGGAAGGAGAAAGGACAGATTGTACAGTGAGGCTGGGGTGAGAGGCACGTAGGAAGCTGTGGGAGGGTGGACCAGCTCTTACCCCCCAGACTACAGTAGGTGAGGGGCACTGCTGTGTCCAGGTAGATGAAGAGAAGCAAAACGAGAGGGAAAAATGATGGCTCTGGTCATTAAGCTGCATACCAGGTGTGAGTCTTTACCGTCAAAGGCAGCCACCATGGAAATGGATGTGCTGAAAGCAGTTAGTTAAATGGCGTCCTTATTTCTAACAAGCCAGACCCACCTGCTCTCCCACAGCTCTCACCTTAGCTGACAAAATTACAAAGAAATGCGATCTCTCCTAGCGAGGTGAAAAACTCCAGAGTAGAAGTACAGGCTGCTGGATCACAAACACTGCTGGCATTGCTGCAGTGGTGATTACAGAATCACTGCAAGGTTGGAAGGGACCACAGCTTAACAAAATCACTTCAGCTAAAGGCTAATGACCAAGGCTAAGGACCTTTCATTGCAGGCTCCAAGAAGAGCAAGACAAGAGAAGGCAGAATCACTCCTGTGCAGTGGCTGCAGTGGCTGCAGTGGATTGAGACACGTTTGGGAAATCCACACCAAAGCTCCAGACCCTCACTGTAAAAGCAAAGCTGACAACATGGGGGGTTTTTACTGTATGTGCCACTCATATTTTCACACAGTGGAGAAACGAAATAGAGACCATTATGTATCTTTCCATTAAAAAGTGCCAATGGAAAGTCCGGAGTCCTAATTTTCAGGACAGAGGCTGAGCACATTCTGTCACCAGCCTTGTTGAAATGCTGGTGTGGGTCTGCAGGGTCTGTTACATGACAGCTGGACACTGGTCTATATAAATTCGTGGTTGGGCCCTTCTTTTGAGATCACAAGATCGGGTAAACATCTCCACTTGTGCAAAGAGCAGACAGGACTTTTTCCTAAGGTGCTTTGGTTCCAACTAAGCAGGCCTATAACAAGTGTAATTGCTGTTTTCTCAAAGGTGGTTTGAATATATGATCTAGGAGTTAAAACCCTCCAGGGTGCCAAAAAACTCCATGTGCAATGTGGTATAAATATGGGGTTAGGCATAATTTCTGAATTCAGATCCTAGCTCTGAAACTAATTTTTTTTCTGGCAGTGGGCAAATCATTAACAGACAACTTGTAGAGACATTTGTTCAAACAGAGCTACTGATACTCAGTTTTTAGCCTGAGACATGTGGGGCTATATTGTCATTGAGTGTCATCCTAAACCACAGATGATAATTTTCTTTAAACTCATCTAGATATAAGATACCACTGATTTGACTTCTGTAATCAGAAGTCATTTTTTTAGAAGGCAAGTTTTCATCTCAAGCCTTGCAAGTGTTTTTGGAGATATCCCACTAATTCAACAGGCTTCACAGCTACTCAAACTGCATTAGTTTCCATCTCCAAAAGAGGAGTAAAGATTTACATATCTAAAAGATTATTCAGGCAATATTTGTGGAATAGTTTGAGGGATGATGTAGGTAGTTTACCCCATATGACTTCCTCACGTGCACTTGAGTAGATAATCTGATCACTTACTTTCACTCTTGTGTTTTCTCCCAGATGCATGTGATATATCTGAATCTTTAATTACTCATTTTTCAGTTTCTCTTATATTTTGTAGAGGAAATGCTGCTATCTTCCCATACAATGAAGGACATGGCAGAAGTTTTTCATGTACCATTAGACACTGAGGTCAAACTTATTACTCAGAAGAAATTCATGAGATCATTTTAGTGACAGCATGATACAAAATGAGATAGATCCCAGAAGCCAACCTTCAGCACCAGCAGTTTCCCCTTTCTGGACTTCCCAGTTCTGAAATTCCAGCAAGAGTGGCACTGAAAGTACTAGAGGAAAAGTAACATATATTATTTGCTTTTCTCAGAGCATCTCTTATGAACATACCAGTGATGAAATAAACAAAACAAAGTAGCCTTTAACATTATCCTTTCCTCTCACTGCACTCTTAATAGCATCTTGAGAATCACGTACTCAACATTTGGGGCCAGATGCTCATCTGGCATGATTTGATGCACACACATTGAAACTAGTAGAGCAATGATAATATACATACTCTGGAAGCTACAACAACTGGGCCTTAATAAAAGGTCTCATGAGTTATGTAACTGGTAATTCCAGTGCAGGATTTGTTTTTAATACGATTGACTTTGTTGAGATGAACATGACTATAACCTTAGAAAACATGTCATGCTACTAAAAAAAAAAAAAAAAAGGACAAAAATCAACTAAACCCACAATAACAATGCTCCTAGAACTCAAAACAAAATTAATTCTTCCCTCATGGTTATGTCCAACATTTTTCCATTTAAACTGGAAGAATGGGACCTGTCTTACAAAGTGCAGACATTTAATCCTCTCACCCAAGACTCTGAAATCACTAAAGAATAAGGCACCTGTAGATGTAATGCATCTCAGCTTCAGAGATATGTTTGAGTCCAATGAATCCCATCATAAGAGAATGGACAGCCCCTAAACTGAGGCGTCCTGATTTCCATGGCTGCTCTAGGTTACATTGGGACCAGCATTTATTTTTACTCTACATCAGTTTCAGTCCACTGGCTGCAACATGGTTTCTAAGGATGCGGTGTCAATACCAATTTGTAAAGCCAAAGGCAGACTTTGCTAAGTAAATGAATACACAGAACAGTGCTGATAAGTTGCCAATTTGACTGTGCTGCTAGATAGAAGATTAACTACTGCTGCATAGGAATTATTAAAAAATTAAAACTTTGCATATCGCATCAGCGCCTCAGGTATGATGGCATTTCAATACAGAGAAGTGTCTAAGTAATCAGTAGGTCAAATATGGTGGCAATACCATAGGGCAATTATTAAATAGCATGTTAGTCAAATTCAGTTTGGGAAAAAGTAAAAATATTATGAACACTATTTAACGGCATGAAAGGGGTGGGTTTTTTTCTACAAAACATCTTATCTAGACATGCTCTAACTTCATTTGGTCTTGGCAACAACCCTCATAAACAGGACTTGCGTTTTCTGACACCAGAGGCCTATGGTGCAGTTGGCTGTCTCTGCTGGTCACCCACTGCTTGCTGCCACAGTGGCTTCTAGGATGTGATTCATCTGACCTAATTCAGATGACTGCTTTGCAGTTAAGATGAATAATGCCTAGAAGTGTCTGCTTCTTTTCATTTGCTATCTGAGTCGTTTGGTGTGTGGTACTCTAGACTGGCAATACTTAGTGTACAACAAAGAAGAATAGGAGCTAGAGGAGAAGCTCTGAATTTAAGACTTCAAGTAAAGGTCTGTGTCTCAGAGCCTCCCTTAAGACTCTATATTACAGAGGCATGAAAGCAAGATACAGACTGGACTTTGGTGTTACACTGGTCTACCGAGTGTAGACCAGTGTAACACCAAAGTTATCCAAAGTTTGCCAGTATCCAAACCTGCTCCCCTGATTCAATATTCCATTAAATTATATTTGCTGGTGTGACTGAATCTGGCCCTCCAGAGGTTTGGAAAGAAGTATTTTGAAGAAAATCTTTTTACATGTACATGTCAGAAAGTATAGGCTATTGCCAGCGATCATGTGAAAAACATGCTCTGGCAAGGTTCTGGCTCTTTTCTTAAAAACCCAACACTCCCCCATCCTCCCAAACCCCAACACATTAAGATTCACACACTGACTGTGGGCATAATTCAAGGTAGACCATGATGTTGAATATATTCAGCAAGACTCCTCATTTCATTGTTTATCATAATTACATCCCCTGTTAGACCTTTACACACAGTGTTTCTCACTTGCAAAGTGGGCTCCTTCCTCCAAGCTCATCTCCAGTGCTGGCCATTAGAGAAAGAAACCAAGGATGGAAAAGACAGGGATGAGTAACTGGGTGCAGACTGACAGTGCTGGAGCTTTGAGCATGTCCCAGGCTCACTGAAAGAGTGGGCAGAGCTGGAGGAGAGAAGTGGTGGTGCTAATCTTGTATCTATGATTTGTTTGGAATTGCAACGTGTTTGTTTAACATTCAGCTTATGTTTGACTTGTATGTATTGATGTTTGCATTAAATCAAGTAATTTTTCTACACTCATGTTATATAAACAAAGCTATATAAAGCATTTGACATTCTTAGGAAAATTCTTCATATGGTATTATTTATCATCTTAAAACCAGTAAACAGATTGGTAAAACAAGCAAACTGATTTTCAGGTGTGTTACAGAGCTGCAACAAGCACTATTGCTGTACATGTTCCTTAGTTACAGGGAAATATGAAATCAGGAGAAAAAATTAAATTGCATTTTTCCAACCTTGCACCTGCCAGATAAGATCCTATGACATAACCCCACGTGCAGAATTAGATACAACTCATTGTGAATATGCATGGTGGAATCAATACAGGATACATAAGAGAAAAAGAGAGAAGTCTTAGTGCTGCCAGAAGTGTTTAACAATATTTTTCTGTTTTAGAAACTTGGATCCACAGAAGTCCCAGGTAATAATTAACTTAGACACATTCCTTACTGCCTTGAGTAAACAGAAACTGACACCCTACCGTAAGCAAGCTGGGACCATGACACAAGAAGCCATGTCCCACTAGAAGATTTATATCCATCCCAACATATTTTGGCACAGAGTCGCCTCAGAAACTGGGAGCAACAAATTATGATCAAGGTTAAGCAGCTCACAGATGGTTTTTCAATGACTGACAAGTCAGTTCTGTTCAAAATAAAGCTGGGACCAGTCACAGTCTGTCTTTTCAGTGGTTTCTGGCTGTTTCCAGTCACTGAGCTGCTGGGGGACCTGAAACAGGTATCCAAATCTGTGTCACATTGGCTCACATCTTGTTGATTGCTGTGCATGGAGCCCAAGAATGGTCAAGTTATATCAGCAGTGAGAAGCAACATTCCTCTTTTGAAAATGGCTAATGAACAATCCAGACAAACTATAACCATTTCACACAAATGGTGATCAGGATAAGGGTGGCACACATAGAAATACACTTTGGAGTTTCAACAAGCCATAAGTAAAGATCACCTGATCCAGACATAGCAATACTCCATGCTTATTTATTTATCATTGTACCTAATTTCTGTCAAGGATATCTGTTGGGCCATGCATCATTCTTGTTTAAATGTTGGCATAATGACTCCTGTGGAAGTTATACATCATTAAAAATTATTTTCAAAACTCATGCATGTTTAGAGTGATGTAACTCAGCATAACCCTCCTGATTTCCAGGAAAAGGCATATTTCTATTTTGTGAATAAGATGGAGCTTGTAGAAACTAAATCATCTACACAAATTATGTCCTTCCAGCAGGACAGCAGATTCCACATACAACATTAAAAGGAAAGCTGTAATTGACAAAGAAAAAAAAAAAAGGAAAGGCTGTAATGAGTAAAACAATTGCATTAATTAAATTACTTGTAAGGGTTTTTTGAAAAGTTCCTTGGCCAATTCACTTGCAACCAAAAAAGTGAGTAAGGGGTAAGAAAAACTTCACTTACAAGTGAAGTGAAGTGCAGTCTCCACTGCAAGGAAGGCAAATTTCAGTAACAGATTTGTTAATGGAGATATTTACTGTGTTGGAGGGCTGCGTAGGATATTTTGACAATCAGTTTGACAGGTCAATCTACAAACCAGAATATAATTCAAAGTCAGATTGGAATCACCATTAGCCAAACATGTCTTAGACAAGTATTTAGCTTCTCTATGTATGCCTCTAATGGAGTAGCTAATTCCTCAAATCCTTAATTTTAATGTATTTTTGATATTGTATGCTTTTCTAGTGTAAAGGCAGTCTTGGAATTGTCACCCAATTTTCATGAGGGAGGTGTTCCTAAGTGATGGGCTCACTGACCATTCCCAGAGCCATTTACAAGGCGACTGAGAGAGCAACAAACTGCTAGTGGCACAGAGGACACATACTGACTGGTTTTAACTGATCAGTGCTTCTTCCACATGGCCTTTTGGTCACTGCCTCAGTCACAAATGGTGCTCCAAATGAGAGCATGCTGCACGATGACAAAACATGGTGGAGAATAAGAAACGCATTTCTCACTTTATCTCCTTCATCCCTTTCACATCCCACAGCAATCAAGTGACAGTGTCAGCATTTTCTGTCATGCATCTGTATGTGGCAGCACCTTCTGTGGAGGAAGAAGGAGATCTTTCTTAGCACGTTTGTCTTCCTCTGTAATGCTCTAGCCCTTCAGTAGAGAATTTTCATATTAGCTCAGTTGGATTGTCTACTTTTTTTGGTAACCACACAAGCACGCACACAGTTGCTTTGCCATCTCCTACCAGCACTAAAAGCCCACTGCTGCACACCTCCTTCTCCCACTCATTCTTGCATTTGCCTGGGAAGCTATTCAGGCAAAGCAGCAGCTGAAACGCAATCTTTTTTAATTACTAGCAACTGTGTGTGCCCATAGAGATATATGACCGTAAACCTACGTGAACAGTGACCTCAATGCTCTTTAGCCTAAGTAGAGCTCACTTCCAGACCTCATCTTTAGAAATACTGATTTTACTTTCCCCCAAGCATGAAGTGTTTTAGCTCTTTTTAACTGAAGATTCATGCCTTTACAAGGACTTAATCAGAATCGCTGCCAATCGCTCTGTTAAACCCCAAACTATATCCCTCTGTTTTCTGCTGATATAGATGATTTTTCAAAAGCAGTTACCATTTTGAGGAGCTTTAATGTGGGATGCAGGAAAGAAGTTTCCTTTACAAAACTTTTGCAGTGGTTTCATCCAAAAATCATTCCCCCTAAAATGACTGGGTCTGAGCACCTTAGATGTAAGAAGTTTGGAATTACAGACTCTGCCAAGTATGCCAACTTTTTCTATTAAATTGAGAAAATATTATTAATTATTGTGGGGAGAAACTAATCTGAGAATATAGGTCTCCAGTCAAAATTGTATTCATGCTTGATCTCAGAATGTTCTTTTATTCCCTATATATTCAGTTTATGTGCAACCTAGTTTTCTCCACTGAAGGTTGTGAATAACAGATGTAACCTCATTGTCCTTACTGACTTCACTGAGCTATAATTGAACACTGCTTTTGGTATGCTCTCAACAGTGTTGCTTGTATACTGCAAGTCATCTAAGTACTAATATTGAATTTATTCCATCAAAAACTGGCCCCTAGGGGCAAAACCAAACCAGAAATAATTAAATTCATCTAGTAAACCACAGGCTCATTTGAATAACATTGCCTTCTCTTAATGCTGTGTGTACATACAGCAAGCATAGATCATTACAGACTGGCATCCGCTCGAACGCCTGTGAAGCCAAGATTCTGTTTCAGCTTCACAAGCAATGAGTGCTTTGAACTGGAGAGAGAAGAAATCCAAGTTTCTGTATCTTTTTCCCCAAGCAGGAATTCTATGTACACTATTGTCAGGTTTTTCCACACAACACTTTTCTTGTGTTTGAACTCCTTACAGATTTCTTCCATTATGTCAGAGTGAAATGACAGTAGCCTTGTGTCAAACCAGTTATATATCTGATTGAAATCCATTCACATTTCACCTGCAACTCATTAATTTTTCATTTCTATGTTGTTCTCAGATAAACCAGTTCACAGTTCACTCTTTCCCTTGGAGCACACGTATCTATTACATGGCCCAGGTTCAAGAGCTGACCAACAATCTATGGGACTTCACTTAATATTTCTATTCAGTATGACACAGCTTCTTGTATGGATCTGGCCCATACATTAAGGTAGGAAGAAACCTGCAATCAAATTGCATTTTGCAAAGGTCTAGTGGAAGTTTGGGTCTGTATATAAAGCTCAGTGATGAATGCCTCCTCTTATATCTTCCTTCAGCTCTTGATATAGAAAAGTTTTTGCAGTCAGATAAGGAAAAATCAGCATGTACTTGAATGTTGCAAAGTGGGATGTTTTTATTTTTAAAATTTCTCTTTTTCAGCTGTGCTACTTTATATTTTGCATACGAATAAAAATCACGAATAGTTACATATCACAGCTTAAATATCAAAGATGACTGTCAAATAATTCAGACAGAAGGCTCTTTATTAAAGTCAGTTTACTGAACAATTTTGCATTGGAAACCAAAGAAGATGATGGAGAATACTGCTTACTGAATCAAAGCAAAGAGTCTTGCTCTTCAGTTGCACATCTGCACAAGTGCTTCAATACATAGCTGGGTAACTAACCCCCAACTTTTGTGTATTTGAATTTGTTCCTCCATAAAATGGAAACACGTACTCATCTGCCATATCTCACAAAGGTAGAATATATAAAGATTTCTTTTAAGGAATTTCATCAAAAGACACCAAGGAAGTGATCAGCACCATTATTTTTATCCTGCTTTAAATTCTTCACTTCAAAACAAGGTAATGCAACATTTCCCTTACATGTCATTCAGCTTATTTCACATTTTTCCATTAGGTTTTGTGTTCTTTGGATAGAGCTACCTGGGTGATAAACTTCTTTGTTTCTCTGGGAGGTGGTGGGAATGCTGCATACAACTACATGCTGCTTCTTCTAGTTACAAGAAGTATAACAAAAAGAAGAATGACAGCCAGTCTTCACTGGAGATCTGAAAGCATTTTTTGTGGCACTCAAATTGCATAAAAACACGATTAAAAAATGTCACCAACAATAATAAAGGTTAGCTAAGGATGTGGATATTCACACCTTATCACAAAACAAAGAACAATCATCAAAAGAAGAGACACATTCTTATGCATAACAGTATTCTTATTTTATGGCATATCATTTGTATAGCTATTTATTTTTAACAGCTGGTGAACTATACTATAATGTTGAATTTCTTTCACTAGCTGTATGTATTTTTCCACAGAGTTCTGATCCAAAGTCAAATCAAAGTCAGTCAGCATCAGTATACAAATTAGTATTCTATTCTATGATAATCCAAGTTTTGACTGACCATACTCCTACTGATGCCAGTGGCAAACCTGGGGTCTTGTTTGGTTGTAAAGACAATGAACCAAAACCATTAGATTGCTAGAAATTTGGCAGAAGCTGAAATCCCAGAGCTGAGAACACTTCAGATGTTAGAGATACATTCATATTTTCTACATTGTGGATCAAAAAATATCCACAATGCAATATGATGTCTCTAGTATGCAAAACACATCAGAAGAACAGGAGCTACTTTTGTGGTTTAAAATAAATGTTGGATGGAAGAATGAAAATGCTCTCTAGTTTCCTAATGACAGTTTTACAACTCACTCTGTGGAATTTTTTCTTGAGCCTTGTTTGCTAGACCAAGCTATATAAATTACTAGTGTATTATTCTAATGACATGGAATTGCTTAAAAACAGACAGAAAATTACTTATACAACTTTATGTCAACATCATCAGTTATCTTAAAACTTCATCATAAAACTGTATTAGAAATATTTTCAGATAATCCAACCTACTTCTCCTTAGCTTTCCAGAGATGATTCAGAAATGAAGTGCACCCAAATCCAGCTCTGTGTCTGCCCTGCACTGTCACGATCCAGGTTTCTCCCTGAGGCAGGGTGTTAATGCCATGAGCCCTCATCATGGCAGCAGCTGAAAAAGAATGTGTGTGAACCTCCTCCCTGATCTGCTACTTGTTGCAGATCTGCTGTGTCAAGAAAGTAGTTTCCAATATAGGATACCTCTGTATTAACTTGTCCGTATCTTCTATGCCTAACTGTAGCTTCATCGCCACTGCAAGCCAGCACATGGTTCTTCTGTATTCCTTATTTCTTATTAACATCTATTTTCTTTTTCTGGTACCCTCTATGTATTTTGATGTCATTGTATCTGAATTTTACTTCTCTTCCTTCCATAAGTAGCAGATATACGTGTTGGCCCTCCCAAGATTCTGTGTGAGAACACAGTATCTCCTAATTTGCAGAACCAGGTGCATCCATACTGTGTATATCCAGCAGCTGTAGAGCTGTTTGGCCAGCTTTAAGCCTGGCCTCCAGCATGGTCAGAGGCACATACTTCAGGATGCTTCATGCTTGAATGCAATAAGACAATTACCATGTTCCCTAGGGCATCCAGACAGGATGTCTGCAAGCAATCTGCAATCTGCCAAGCTGGTAAGACATGGGTTGGAAGCAGAACACGCTATGTTGGCCAGTTTTTGTGAGATCTTTCTTCCCAGAAAGATATTTCTTTCTTTACAAAAGATACTATCATCTCTTATGTTCCTTTTCTTCAAATCTGCAGGTTCTTAAGAGGTCCTGTGAGGAGATATAAATCTTCCTCTAAGCATTGATGCCAAGATCTGTTGTTGTGTGAGGAACTCTTCTGCTTGCTTCACGCTTGTCTAGCGTGGTGATTAAGTGGAGACGTGTCCAGAGGAAATGCTTACACTAAAACTTATGCTCATCAGAGTTGATGACAAAAATCTTATTAGTCATACTGAAATGCCAAGGGAGAAATTGTTAATTCTATGAGAAATATTCAAAGCTCCTTATCATTCCTACAGGCAAACCTTGTTACCTGAGACATGATGAATGTGCAGAGACAACTGATTAGTGGCAGTAACACCCTAAAAGACAGCCAGACATGTAGACAATAAACAAGAACTATCATCTGGACTTCACTTTGCCCATTCCTTAGGCTTTAATTTCCTCTAGATAGGTAGAGAGCCATACAACATCATCTGCAATACAAATGCTGCCTCCTCACAAGATCATCCTGCTGTCCAAAGTGGCAATCTCCTGTTAGAACTCTTCCTTGTGACATTCTGCTTCTCAGCTTCTGGCTCTTCTTACCATCCCTCATTCTACTCAGCTAAGGATTACTTACTAGTAACTAATGCCAAAGCTCACAACAGCCAAAACATTTCCTTTTAATAGCTTTGATAGCTTGCATTGCTTCATTGGCTGTAGGTAGAGCTGATACGTGATAAGCTTGGTAAAATTTTTTACAGAAGCCACCTTCTGACAAAAATTGCATTTGCCACTGTACAGAAACTTAGGGCCAAAAACATTTGCTTTCATTACCAAAATTAAAAAAAAAAAAAGGGGGGGGGGGGGGG
>VZUI01088777.1:0-32863 GCA_013401135.1 Cettia cetti | reverse complement strand
TCCCCTCCTGGCAGGGAGTTGTGCAGAGCCACCAGGGCCCCCCTGAGCCTCCTTTTCTCCAGGCTGAGCCCCTTTCCCAGCTCCCTCAGCCTCTCCTGGGGCTCCAGCCCCTTCCCCAGCTCCCTTCCCTGCCCTGGACACGCTCCAGCCCCTCAGTGTCTCTCCTGCCCTGAGGGGCCCAGAGCTGTCCCCAGCACTGGAGGTTTATTTTAGTCTTTTTTCAGCAGTGTTCTCCCATGGGGCCTGGGAAAGAGGCTAAGGATGAAGTGAGCATCCTTTGACTGGTGCCTTCCAGCCTCTAATCACTGCCCAAGTTTCACTGTTTCCATGTTTAGCAACTCCCAGTGTATTTCTCTACCGTGCTAGAGCTGAGGCTCCAGAGGGCAAACTGTTGCTGTGGTGTTTTTTTCACCTTTGATAAGCTGCTTTGCCCCCTCATAGCTCTGTCCTTATGCTGTGTGACCTTGTTTACAGTGGTTAAGGACCTCAGGGCACTGTTATTAAAGAATGGGAGCTTAGAGTAATGGAAGGGTAAAAGTTGTCCCATAGCAAGTGGCTGAAGGTACGTGATCTATTCAGCTTATCAGAAAGATATAGAGGAGAATTGATGAGAGAGTGTATTTCCTTCCTGGATCCTTCAGTGGTACCAAAGGACTCCTCAGTCTAGTGGGAAAAGACGTAACAAGAGCCCAGGACTGGAGTATAAAGCTGCAAGATGTCAAATTGGAAACAAAACACACATTTTTCTCAGTGAGGATAATTAACCATGGATAATAATCATCAGCGGGAAAAGATTTCTGCCTTCCTGATGACTTTAAAAAAAACAACAACTCTATCTTTCTTCCTTTAAAAAAATAAAAACAAACCCTTTGAGTCAAGCAAGTGATTTGAAACCAGGTACATTTGAATGGCTGACATGGCAGGATGTATTTCTTTCCTGGATATCCAGAAGACCTTTCAGATTGCAGAAAAGTCAGCACTGTGCAGGAGCATTGCTTCCAGCATCTTTGCCTAGGTAATTATATTTCACCCTCCTTGATAGGTCTCCAGTTTCATTTACATTTCAGCTGCACCCTGTCCTTGGCTGGAGACAGATTCCAGGCTAGGATGGATCTTATGGATTACAGATTTCCTGGTTCTGGTGGAAACAAGGAGACGCATTGCTGTTCCCAGTTAACTGCTCATGGGATTTCACTCCAGAGGTAGCACTGGGTGATCTTTGTGTGGTTCATCATCCTTGGAAGGGAGGCAAGGTGATTGTTAGTGGAGCAGACAAAAAAAATGCACATCTGATGAAAGTTCTGCACCTTCAGTATTTTTTGTTATTATTGTTGGTGTCACTATTAATAACCAACAACAGTGTAAGATCTCACATGTCGTTAGCAGCGGGAAAAATGACCCCTTGATACTACAGGGAGAGGAAAAAATTAGTTAAAGCGACATGAAGCCCTTGATCTACAAATTCAGAAGTTTTTCAGGTCAATATTTCTTCTCAGCTTCAGCTCTTTTCTTCTGCTCTGTTTCTTGACTGCAGGATTTTCCAATTGACATGGACCTGCTCCTACATCTCTGTTAATATCTTTGAATACCTACATAACTTTGAACACATAGCTGCCAGAGTGAGGGATGAAGAGATTCACCTTTGACAGGGGATTTTGCTTAGCCTGAGAAGTGTCAACTCCAGTGGATGAACGGGAGATAATTGACTCCTTATTCAGGTGTCTTTGGTAAGAGTTTCTTTTTGTCTGAGATGAATTCCAGCCTTTAACTACTTACCTTATGCTCTCACCCTTCCTTGTCACTACTGAAAAAAAAAAAAAGAAAAGTTTTTGTCCATCTTCAAAATGAAAGTTGTCTTTGTTTTGGCCAACTATGATGGATTGTCTTGTCTGAATATTACTTCTTTCTCTACATTTTTTTTCCCTTTGTGGCTTGGAACAGATCACCTTCCAGTTCTCCCTTACAAGGGAGAAAAGGGTTTGGCACCTCTGCTCATCCTGGATAAAGGAGCTTATAAAAACCACTGGAATTGGGGAATGGACAACTGGGGGATGGATACTTTATTTTATTAAGCAGCTTAATTCCTGTATTGATAGTTAGAATTTCTATACTTAACAGATATCCTTTAAATTTTGTGAAGTGTGAGACTAATCCTGTCAAATCAAAAGCAATAAATATGAGCATATAAATTTAACGGAGAAGAAAGAATTATATCTTTGTTTATCCTTGTGGTATTGAAATTAATGGATCCTGTGCAACAATCCTGCATAAAACATGAAAGAAATCACAAGAATGAGATTTCTCCAGAGGAGTCAATGAGAATGAGTAGTCCTTGGTTAGCAAACTGATTGCTTTATCTCTGATAAGGATATTGGAGAAGGCAATAATAGACAGGTATGGGACTGGAATAAGTTTTCTTTATCACAGGTTTCTTGAAAGGGGCAGTTGATGGGGAATATTATAGAGGTATGTGTATTTCTGAAAGGTGTAAGGAATAGAAAATTGATATTGACTATTTATCTCCTCAGAAGAACCTGTGCATTCACCAGGAAGAGGCAGTAATGAATTAGGGGTGGTTTCTCATGTCTCCACCAGAGTTGGGCAAGTGGAGAACAGCCTGTGCCTGGCACATTGCTTCCGTCCCTTTGGACTGTCCTGATGCACAGTGATGGACCATTATTATAACAAAAATTAAACTAACCCTCAGCACCCCACCATCTTTCTTTGCCAGTCAGGCTCATTTCATCTGCTACTACAACTTTTTATTTTGCCTTTTTTTCTTATTAACATCTTCCTTTTAACCACCTGTGAATAAAAAATCACCTGCTTCTTCTCTAACTGCCAGATTTTTAAGCTTGGTTTTATCTGCCTGAAAACCATGTTGTGTTTCTCCTTTCACGTACACCAACTGTGCAATAAAGTTTGTGACACTAGAGCTCACAGTGCCTTTATCTCCAGCTATTTCAGCTCCCTGGCTCTAAAATCTCCATTACCTTTCCTTTCCAGTCTCTCAGTTCAGCTGAACCACCCACTTGTTCTTCTGAGTGGCCTTAGGCTGGAGTGAGGAGGAGGGGGAATTCCTGGGCTTAGGCTGGAGAGAAGAAGGCTCTGGGGAGACCTTAAAGACCCTTCCAGTGCCTAAAGGGGCTCCAGGAGAGCTGCAGAGGGTCTGGGGTCAAGACCTGGAGGGACAGGACACAGGCCATGGCTTCCCAGTGCCAGAGGGCAGGGCCAGGTGGGATCTTGGGCAGGAATTGCTGGCTGGGAGGGTGGGCAGGCCCTGGCCCAGGGTGGCCAGAGCAGCTGTGGCTGCCCCTGGATCCCTGGCAGTGTCCCAGGCCAGGCTGGACAGGGCTTGGAGCAGCCTGGGACAGTGGAAAGTGTCCCTGCCCAGGGCAGGGGTTGGAACAGATGAGCTTTAATGTCCTTTCCAACCCAATTCTATGATTCATCTCCTGGTACTGCAATAGACCTGCTTTTACAGCAATGTCACTTCTTCAGAAGTGGCTGGAAACACTGTCCTTTTCAAATTGTGTTTGTCTTCTTTAATTTCATTGACTTTTTCCCAGTGAGTACCTGGCACAACCTTGTTTTCACTCACAGCTGCTGGGCACCACTGGCATGTTTTGTTGTAGGGTATTTCTTCCAGCCAGATAGAAGGCTGCCTTTCATTTCACAGCCTGTACATGCAATTTTCAGAGATATTTTCAAGGGTTTTTGGAGTATATCACACCTAAAGAGGAAGGTGAGATGAGGCAGGACTTTTGGGCCACTTTGCTCTACCCCAGCTTTCCCAACAACACCTGGAATTGCTTTGTCCTTCCAAGATGTGTTCCACAGACCAGGAGAAAATTCCCTTCATGCTTTATGGTGAGGGTGAAATAAAGGGAGAAAATTGCTGCAGTAGTATTTGTTATCTAAGTACAATAAAAATAACATGGCAAAATTATTTAGAATATACATGAAAAGGTAAAAAAACTGGCAATGGTCACTGAAGTGTTGAATTGCTGATGCGTTTGGCTGTGAGAAACGTAGTGATGAGGAAAAAGTGATAAATCTGATCATACCTGGGTTGTCCTCAGAACACAGCCTGGCAGCAGAACTCATGGCAGCAACAGTTCAGAAGTACCTAAAGCTAATCTGCACTTGGCATCATGGCTTATTTGTCACATTTTATAACGGTGCCTGCTTGAGTTTATGGTTGTCTGCTCATGCATTTTAACCACACCAAGGCATTATGTGCAAGCCATGGGAATATTCCTGAAGAACAGAGGCCCAAATTCCTCCCTGTCACTCTGAGTTTTGTAAATCATCCATTAGCTTGCAGTCTGGGCTAAACTGATTTTCCTCTAACAAACCATATCAAGCCAACTTGAGGTCTCTGCACCAGCTCCCTGGTGGTGCTTCAGGAAGTCATTCTGATTTTCTGTGTGGACAGATTGTAAAGATTAATTTGGATCTACAGGCTGAGTTCAGACAAACACCTGGATCTGAGCTGGAAAGAACTCCACTTTTCATGACCTAGAGCAGACCCCAGGCCTGTTCCAAGCAGGACCATCACGAAGTGTGGGTTGGAAGCTGAATGCCTGAATTATTAAGTTTGAGCTCATCCCCGTTGTGGGTTGTTCAGCAGTGCCATGCAGAGCTTTGATGGATTCAATTGCAAATATGGTTTGTGTTCATGTACATTTGACTGTGTCAGCTTCAAGCTGAGCTGAAAATTCAGTGGAATGAAAAAAATTCAAAGTGAGACTCCAGCCAGGCTGTTGGGTTTTTCCAGTCAAACTGAAGGGTTTCCCTCATTGGAGATAAAAACTTCCAGACACCAACAAGTTCCATGGGAAACCCCACAAGAAATAAATAGGTGCAGGTAGGCTGAGCTGCAGTGAGAAAGAAGTCTATGCTGAAACTCTGCACCAGAGATTGGAGAGTGCATTCTGCAGGAATCCATAGCTCCTCCCAAGGATGGTGCTTGACATCCAAGGAGGAAAGACTGCTGCCTCCTAACTCAGGACAACCTGAGGATGAAAGGTGCTGCAGGAGGGAAATGTACATCAACTCTCTTCAAAGCAGGTTGCAAATTGAGATCTAGAGCAGAAGCCTATCCCAGGGCTCAACGCACACTGTGTGACTGCCAGCATCTCCCTTCACACTGCATCACACCTTTTGTGGGATTATTTCACATTTAGGTCCTCCTGAGGCAAAGACTGACAATGCTTCAGAAAAAAAAAAAAAAAAAAAAAAAAAAAAAATTCCCAAACCACATAGTTTTTGCAGGGGCAAGCATTTCACAGCACTCAGCTCCCTGAAAGGTGAGAGAGAACATACAGCAGTAAGTTCACATAGATCATCTCGGTACAATTTCAGTTCAGGGCTTTTGTCCTTTAGTACCTGCCTCATAGGTCCTCTTTCTCCGTGGCATCCCTTAGTAGAAAAGGGATCACAGCATTTTTACATCTCTCCTGAGACAAAATAACACAGTAGATGATCCTTCTCCTTTGTTCCTCCTGCAGGAATCACTCTGAAATTCCCTGTTATAATGGAGGTCAGAGCAGAGCAAAATATCCCCTCCTGGCCTTAAAATCTATGAATAATATTTTCCCTTGGAGACTCCAGCCAGGATGCAGTGGGAAGACCCTGAGTCACACCTGGGTTATGGACTTGGGCTGGGTGTAGGTTGGATAAAAGTATCACGGGGGGATGGATGGATTCAATGCATCTCCCTGAGTCCAGCTGCACCTCCATCCCAGCCCCACAGGGCAGTAGCATTGTGATATCATAGCAGTAAAGCCACTGTGAGCTGGGATGGCATCTCACATGTTTGCTCTTGCTCAGTGATTTAGTATTCAGAATTTAGAATTTATTGAGGATTCTTCCTTTGTCACATCATCTATCAGAGACAGACACCACTGAGATGGAAGGGGGAAAAAAATTAAAAACCTGTTTATTGCTCAACTTGCTCTAGGCATGTTTTAGTTTATTGTTCAGCTTGGTTCATTTCAGTGTTTCAATTTGAACGGTTCGCTTAGTTGCTGTGGCTAAAAAAAAATAAATTAAGAAAACCATAAGAAAACCTATTTAAAAAAAAAAAAAAAAAAGAAGAAGAAGAAGAGGAAGAGGCAGCAGCAAAAGTTGAGATTTGTAGGGCCCCTCAGCACCTCCCAATGTCAGAGGTGTCAGCGGATAATTTAAGGGCGCAATCCCACGTCGCCAGAGGAGACGTGCTCCCAATTCCCTATTCCGCACGTGTTCTCCGTGGAGCTGCTGCTGGCACCCCTGGGAGGAGAGACCCGCATTGCAGATTCCCTGCCCAGCCCCAGGGGCCTGCTGCTCCCTGCCTGCCACGCTGCTCTGGGACGTGACAGGACCCGCTCGCTTTCCCCAGGCTCACAGCCATGCCTTGGGAAGGCTGACCTGGAACAGAGACTGGACAGAGCTAGTGAATAAAGTAGATATTTATTGAAAGGCCTCCAGGATACAGCTTGGGAAGGACAGAGCTAGACCAGGCCTACACCCAATGTAGACTTGGTCACAAAATGGCTGACCGCTCATGAGGTCTTACAGTTTTATAAGTTTTGGTCCATTTGCACATTGGGGTTTAATTGTCCAATTACAGCTCCAGGCTGTGAGGTCTCATCCTTCTTGTTCCTCCCTTCAGCCACCATTGTTTGTGTTTTGGGGCCTGAAAGTTGTCCTTGGTCTTCAGCAGGAAAAGGATTTGTTTTGTCTCCCTGCTCTGTGAAGAGAGCTCAGCAGCACTTAGTGTGAGGCTCAGAACTGCACCCCTAGGCAGAACAGAATCTGAAAAACATGAAAGTTAAGACTTAAGGCATTAACAGAAGGTGTGTGAGAAATTCCTCCCGATTTGCACTGGTGTGAATGGGGCTGGCTTCCACGGGGGTAAAAGGTTGTCACATCTCTTGTGGTCACCCAAGGGCAGATCTGGTTCAGGCCCCACAGACTCCTGGAGAATGGCATCATTGTGAGCTCCCTGTCTCCAAATGCAGCAGCTCTTATTTCAGCAGCCATAATTACAGCTCTGCTGCTCCTCCAGACCTTGCCTCAGATATCTCTGCCTCCAGCGGGGTAGGGGCTTTCCAAAGAAAACAGGATCCAGCTTCTCCACGCAGCTGCTTTCAGCATTTGAAGAAACCTTCTCCAGCAGCAAGTGCAGTAATCTCAATGGGAGATAAGTCAATTACAGCAAATTGAGCTATTTAATTTCTGGCTGCAAATGGCTTTCAGTTACACAAGTAGACACATTAATCTAATAACTAATGATCATATATTTTACTAATCATACAACGCTGCGTGAGGTATTATATCTAATTATATTTAAGATTAAGACATCTTTATATGTGTATTTTTGCTGGTTGCCAGGCTGGTGCAGATGGATGAAAACAGAAAAAGAAAGCAGGAATAGTTCAAACCCTCACCCTGTAAGAAACAGGAGGTCTCTTTGAAAGATGGAAAGATACAATTCAGAGAGGATTGGCTAAGGTTGCCTCCAGAATAGAATAGAAGAGAATGGGAAAGAAAAACTGCAATAAAATATTCTATGGTGTTGACTTTTTTTCATTGGAACAAGGTTTGAATCCAGAGATTTGATGCTACTGACTTGGGAGCAAAAAACCAGAGTTGTTGAGATTGGAAAAGCCCTCTCAGATCATCAAGTCCAAACACTCCCCAGCACTGCCACCATGCCCCATGCCCCCAGGGGGCACATCCACACCACTTTTGAATCCCTGCAGGAATTGGGACAGCACCAATGCCCTGGATAGCTGTGCCAGGCTGGGTAACACTTCTGCTGAAAACCTTTTCCCTAATGTCCAACCTAAACCTTCCCTGGTGCTGCTTGAGGCTGTTTCCTCTTGTCCTGTCCCTTCCTACCAGGGAGAAGAAACCAACCTTAAATCAAACAGCTCACATTGTTCTCGCCCTCTTAACCTGGCCCTGGAGCCTCCAGCGCTGCAATGCTGATGAGAGACAACCAAGAGATGCTCCCCCAAAGCTGTATTTCCAGAAAACCCGACTGCCTCCAGCTCCTGGGCTTTTCAAAGAGCTCATTTTGAAACACTCCTGAGACAGACACAACAACCCTCAATGCAACCCAGAAAACCTGCACTGCCCAGGATCCTCTCAAGGACATTAGAAACACAGAATAACAGTTAGGGCTGGAAAGCACCTCTAATATCGTTCAGCTGTCCACAGAACTGGCTGGTGCTTCCCAGTTCCTCATGCACCTGGAGTGGACCATTTCCTGTGTCTGGTGCTTCTAGAATGGAGCTAAAGCACATGGCCACAGGGGAGTCCTATATGATCCTCTTCCCCCACAAGGAATATCTTCCTCTAGGATGGAATAGCTCTTTTTTCTGTGATCCAAAGAGCAAATACTGACACCAACAAGATGCCCTACACTTAGACTGGGTTATTTCCTTCTCCAGGCTCAAGGAAGCCCCCAAGAAGCCAAGGGATATTTAATAAAATACTTGAAACAGGGTCTTCAATCTCTTCCAGCTTTTCCTGAAGAATATCAGTCTGTGCAAAGATCACTCCCTGAGCTTGCCTGAGCTGTTGGTCAATATGATAATGTCTCAAATGCAGTTATGCAATCACTGATAATTCTCTTTGGTAAATACTTCTATTTATGCAGGTATTTTTTGCATCACTCTAGTTGCAATCCATCATACGTGAAGGTCTCATGGCAGCTGCTGTTGAAATCAATATGTGCTAGGATGCCAGAAAACTGAGCTCATTTTTCTCCTCTTTGACATCGTAACTAAAGATCATAAAAAGAGATAATGATAATGACGGAAGGCAATGATTGGGGATACTCTGCTAAAGGAGTGAAAGGAATCAAGCAAGCAAGAAAAGAGAGGGTGGTAAAACAAAGGCAAAGGACCTTTCTCTTTCCCAGGGGGAAAAGCTGAGTTAATTTCAAGGGAGGCATGTGTGGAAATCACAAACAATAATCCTTCACCCTTGCCCTATCACTCTCATGTAGACCCCTTGCATTACAGCACCTCAGCTGCGAGTGCTGCCAAAGCCAGGGCCTGGGTCTTCAAGACCTGTTCTGGGAAAACAGCTCTACAGATTCAGAGAGTCCAATGGAACACCAATTTATCAGTAGGAAAAATCCCCTCCCTACTTACCAGTGGTTGTTCTGGAACAAGGTCAGCCTCCAGGTCTTACAAAGCCGTGGCACAGCCCAGGTCTTGGTGCCATAATCAGGTTTGAGTTACTCTGCAGTGTGTTTGCATGGGAAAACAACACTCCTCACTCAAGCAGACTGCACAGGGGCCAACCAACCTGTGCTATAATATATATAGTATATACCATGATGAACATAACACAATATAGTGCAGCTTACATATGTAATTACCCCAAAGTACCCCATAGCATACAAGCCATGATAGGTATGCCTCTCTACCTATTTAGCTCAAAGAATCCTAGAATTGTTTGGGTTGGAAGGCACATTTAAAGACCATCTAGTTCCACTCCCAGGGACACCTTCAATGGGGCAGGCTGCTCCAAGCTCCATCCAACCTGTCCTTGGACACTTCCAGGGCTCCAGGCTCAGCCACAGCTACTCTGGGCATCCCCGTGCCAGGGCCTGCCCACCCTCATTGCCAGGAATTCCTTCCCAGTATCCCATCTAACTCTGTCCCATGTCAGTGGGAAGCCATTCTCCCTCATTTTGTTCAGTAGATACCCTTGTAACACACACACATATGTCCTGTATTCTATTTCTAAGGAACAAATTAGCATAAACAAGTGAGAATGGGTTTCCACACACCATCTTTCATACATAAGAATCATCTCTAATTCATAAGAACATATTTTCATGCATAATCTTATTTTATTTTGCTGGAATATAGAATGCGTGAGGGTATTTGCACATCTCTGAAGTATACCATGAACCTTCAGCAGAAGGTAAAATCTGAAATAAACCCCAAAAATACGTGCATTTGTTACATAGCAAGTATGGAAATGAGACACATGCACAACCCTGCCCCTGAAATCCTGACATCAATTGCAAGGTAAGTCCTGAAAGCTCAAGATCCTTTACAGCATCAACGCAGCAGCCGCAAGCCCCCAAATCCACGGGCAGAAAATCAAGCTCAGTGTCAGTGTGAGCACGCTTCCCCTGCTCTGATTGCCTCCCTGCAAGCAGAACCCCATCCCAGGAGGCAGGAGCCGTGTTCAGATGTCAGAGGGAGACTGATCCCCCCTGCACTGGCGCCTTGGGCAGGTGCTCTTTGTAGTTCAGTTCCACTAATCACACCGCAGCTCTGACATCCCTCCCAATATTTAACTTTCCTGGGACCTCTGGTAGTTTATTAACATTTTCAGGCTACAGGTGCTGGTGTTTTCTGCCTTCAATTACGAGGCCACTTTTAGCTGAGGGAAAATTCCCTGCCCCAGGCGAAGCGTTGGCTGCAGTGATAGGAATAATCATTTGTGGGTGATATTTCAGCAACGCGCAGAGGGAAGTGGAGGACGATCTGTGACAAACAAAATGGATAGTATCAAAAATCAATTCCACTCCTGCTATAGGAATGAGCAATGGAAAGAAAAAAAGAGGCAATTCAACAGCTTTTAAGGAGGGGGAGGCTTGAAGGGAAGAAAGGATTCTGCTTGGGAGAAATACTCACTTTGCTATGGAACAATAAAATGTGCTGCTTGAAAAATTTTAGGTTTTGATGTGGATTCAGATGTGTCTATGAATACTTCCATTGGGTTTGGGAAACCCAGCCAGTGCCAGGTCTCAGGCCCAAGCCTGCTTCCTTGACCTCTGCCAGATTCTTCCCCAAGGCAGGAAATCCTTGTTGGTGTCTATGTGCACATGTGACGTGTGCACACGAATTTGCACGCCTGAAAATGTGTAGAGATGTGTGAATTTTTTCCCCTTAGAGCTATGGTACCTAGGTAGAAAAGGGTCTGTGATCTATTTAAATTCTTCTAGGTCTTCAAGGAAGTCTTCACTTAAAGCCATGGTCAATAGAGCACAGTGATGACCTCAAACCTTTCAAAAGTGAATGAGGCTTTTTTTTGTTGAGACACCTGCTGTGGCTGTAAAAGCAGTTGACTTGTGCAGATATGGGTGAGTCTGGGTTTTTAGGGTTAAAACTCTCAGTAAGTTACTTGCTAAACCTTGAGGGTTTACCCTGAAAAAATAACTTTGTGATGGGCCGACATGTTGATGATGTATGTGGACCACTCATGACAGGAGAGACACCGAGGGGCTGGAGCGTGTCCAGGGCAGGGAAGGGAGCTGGGGAAGGGGCTGGAGCCCCAGGAGAGGCTGAGGGAGCTGGAAAGGGGCTCAGCCTGGAGAAAAGGAGGCTCAGGGGGGCCCTGGTGGCTCTGCACAACTACCTGCCAGGAGGGGACAGCCAGGGGGGTTGGGCTCTGCTCCAGGGAACAGGGACAGGAGGAGAGGGAACGGCCTTGAGCTCCACTGGGAGAGGTTTAAATTTAAAATATAAATTTTTTAATTGGGAAAATTTCTTCACTGAAAGGGTTGTCCAGCCCTGACACAGCTTTCCAGGGCAGTGTGTGTCCATCCCTGTCCATCCCTGTAAGGATTTCAAAGCTGTGTGAATGTGGCATTTGGGGACACGGGTTAGTAGTGGGCACCTTGGTAGTGCTGGGGGAATGGTTGGATTCAATGATTTTAAAGTACTCTTCCAGCCTAACTGAGCTGGAATGATTTAATATTGCTGCAGAGTCTGTCTGAAGGCAAACAAGTGTGTGAAAAAACACCCATCATTTTCTCTACTGGCAAAACAGAAAATTTGCTCTGTGAATTATGGCCCTGGTGCCTCCCAAAATGCCCACAACGACAAGAACCATCTTGCTTTGTTCAGGAGGTCCTTTCAGATATTCACAGCTCTGATAATTAGAAAGCCTCTTGTAATTTCCAGCCTAAATTTATTCATGGCTATTTTAGATCCATTTGCACTTCAATAGCCCACTCCCAGAGGAAGGAGGAGGTTGCAGGGCTGTAGATGGAGGTGATAGGTTTGACCCAGAGAGGAACCTGGTTCCTGCAGCCTCTGTCAAAGTCCCTGGTGACTGGATTGAGCAATGGCCATTTGAAGTCTACAAGTGGGGCTGAAATATTAAGAATATCAAGCTTGCAGGTTGGGAATTCAGAGATGCTCATCACTTCTTGTTACAAATTAAATATTTGGTGGTGCCAAAATGGTATTTACTTTGACCTAAGAAGTTATCCCTTCCTTTCTCACAAAGTCTTTCATTCTTGATGAAGCTGGAAGACAGGAAAATAAAATACCTTAGTTGATTATTCCTTGATTGATACTTTTTTTAAATCGTAACTTTCAACACTTCCTCCATTGCTGAGAGAAGAGGATGAGAATTGCTGACTAAGTAATTTCAACCAGTTATTAGAAACCTGTATTAAGTTTAGATTTTAAAAACTTCAAATATTTTCCTTTTTTTTTCCCAAACAGGTCCCTGGAAGAAACTTGTGGCACACTACACCTTGAAAATTGGCCTGAGCACCCTGTCCTCTAGAGATGGTAGGGAAATATGATCTAATCTGAGCACTTACAGAAACAGAGAGAGAGGATCCATGCAGGGTCTATACTTGGTGTGAACAGAAATAAACTGCCTCTTGAAGTGCCAAGCAGACTGCAGTGTATCTGCCCTCTCTTAAAGAAATTGAATATTTAAAAATGGACAGGAAGTGGAAATGAAAGTACCACTCTTTCTTACTCAGAGCTTTTTTTAGCCCATGGGAAAACCCTCTCTGGAAATATTCATCTTTTCACTCCTTCTGTTAGGCATGGAAAGAGGTGTGCAGGGTGGGGAAGCCTTGAGCTGGTCATCCAAGTGTCTGCTGCAAATTCTGGTTGGGACAGGATGAGGCCCTGCAGCATCTGCCCCCTCACATTGCTTCACACTCACACAGTGCTACTCTGTGCTCCCTCTGCTTTCATCACCTTCCCCACAATTCTGCAGACTAGAAAACCATAAAATCACTAAATGGTTTGGGTTGGGAGGGTCCTAAAGCTCATCCCATCCCCTGCCATGAGCAGGGACACTTTCCACTATCCCACATTGCTCCAAGCCCTGTCCAGTCTGGCCTTGGACACTGCCAGGGATCCAGGGGCAGCCACAACTTCTGTGGAAAACCTGTGCCAGGGCTCCACCACCCTCACAGTCATGATTTTTTCCTAATATCCAACCTAAACCTAACCTCTTTCACTTTAAAGCCATTCCCCATTGTTCTGCCACTCCATGCCCTTGCCAAAAGCATCTCCCCACGCTGCTCCAGCTTTCTCTCCTGTTTTTCTGGCATACTCTCTGAGATACCTCTTCCCTCTGGGACCATGCAAGGTCCAGCAGGTCACCCAGGGTGATGGGACACAGGGCCCTGGTGGAGTTCACCTGTGAGGGATTTATGTGCCAGAACTCGGCCCTGCACGTGCATCTCATCAGGCAAAAAGGGCCAGGCTGCAGAGGCACCACGAGCCACACTTAACCTGCTGCTACATAAAACTCATAGCTGTTAAACAAACACAACACAGATAAACACTGCAGAGTTGGGTTTTTTTTTTTAATAAGAATCTGTTGCTGTTAGTACCCAAATTTCACTAATGATTTGAAAATAATTAATGCTTTTCCAGGTCATGAAGAGGGTTGATCACCTTCGCCCACTTTTGGTTTTATTTACAGCCCTCCCCTTTGTCATCTTGACATTTGCCACATGAAAGTTGGGGAAGTCTGAGGAGGGAGGGCTGAAAGGAAGCAATATCTGATCATGTAAACAATTAGACCTTTATCCATCCTGCCCAAAGAGGTCCTTTATCTGATGACAACCTCTGCAGAACGGAAGAGGAATAGGTACCTCCCTCTGGGACCATCCTAACTATTCAATCAATTCTCCTCAATTACTAACAAATCTAAATGTGATTTATCTGCCCAGGAATCATTCCAATATCAGGCAAGTATCTATCAATAAAACCCCCAAAGGCAATCTTTTTTTCAGAGCTGTCAATAGAACCTCCGAAGCACAAAGAGAGGGAGCCGACAATTGAGATATTTTCCTTTTTTTTTCTTCTTCTTCTTTTTTTTTTTTTTTTTTGAGCACTTAATTAAGTCGACAAGAAGCTGTCAAGGATAATTTTCAAAGCACACGGCCTCAGCATCTGACATTTGATAATATTACACTCCATGTTGATTGAAATTGATTTTTTCTCCTCTTTTTTCCTTTTTTTTAACTTTTTGTTGTTGTTGTTTTGTTTTGTTGGTGGTGAAAGGCTGCAAAAAAGGGGGCATTTAACAACTTTCTTGCCCATAGATCCAAGGACAGCAGGCCAGTTTGTTAAGGTCAGTCATGACAAACAGTATGATGGGTTTTTAAAACCAGCTGAGTTTAACAATAGTAGGGCACGGGTGTGTTATTTCAGTGTCAATAAAGCAAGCTGCTCAGCAGTTAGGAAATATCTCAGCAAGATCAGAGGCACTGGGATTAGAAGTAATAGTAAATTTATAGGGTCGGATTCTGATCTCAGTTAATACCATTGTAAATCCAGAGCCAACTTCATTGACTTCAATAGTTTTTGATCCAGAACAGCCCAGATGTGGTCATTTTCTGAACTTGTTACCTGAGCTGACAATTGCATCGTTGCTTTGGATTTATTTGTGTTTATTTTTCACCCTGGTGGGAGCTGGGCACTTCCCTTCCCGTTGTCCCTCCCCCTGTAAAAGTCACTATTGTAAATCTCTCTAGATGATTATCTTCTTAAGTGCCTAAGCTACTTTGTAAACCTATACATGCAGTAGCTGCTGTTCCCATGCCTTTGAAAAGAGTGCAACTATGCAGGCACAGAGCAGAATCTGGCCCCTGTCCTTGCTCAAACAGGGGGAAAAAAAAGTACAGACGGCAAAAATCAGGTTCCAGGTTTTTCTTGCTCTTTGCCTCTCTAATCAGTGAGCAGTATTTACTATTTGCTGCTTAGCACCCCATGCAGAAAGCAAAGCAGATTCTCAGCAAATTGATTTGAACGATAATATTTTATTAAAGTTCTGTATTTAGTTGCTCTTGCAGCTGCAGCTGAGCAATTATGGCATTTCAAGAATAATTTATTGGTTATTGGAATCCAAGATATTATTTCTTTTGTCTCAGCTACAGAAAAAGACCCTGGAGTAAGGCAGTTGTGTGAGAGTCTGGGAAGCAGGAAGATGCTCTTCTTGGCCTCAGGGCATAACAGCAGTGATCTCCCAAATTTTTTGGGTTCAGGAGGGGTTGGCTTGAAAAAGAGTGGGGCTCAGAACATACAAGTCCTAGAATCTTTTATGTTGGAAAAGCATCTATGAGACCAATTATTCCTCACTACTGCCCAGGCCACCACTGACCCATGTCCCCAAGTGCCACATCCACATGGCTTTTAAACCCTTCCAGGGATGGGGACTCCAACACTACCCCGGGCAGCTCTACCAGGGCTGGACAAACCTTTCAGAGCAGTTTTTCTTAACTACCCCTATTCTTGCACATACTGCTTGTGTTCAGTTTATGCCCACCCAGAGGATAACTCACATCACCTCTTTCAGTACCAGGCCTCAACAGGAATCATCTTGGGAACATCTTGGAAAGTGCTCTCTTGGTCCCACACTGAAGAGGGGTTCCAAGATGAGGTCAGCTCCTGTCCCTGTTTTATTTGTTTCTATGTTTTGCACAGCACAAGATGGAGATGCATCAATATCAGGTTTCTCCCCATTTCAGGAGACCCAGTTCTGGACAGCTTGAGCAGTGGCAACAGGGTCAGTCTCATCAGAAACCAGATCTAACGGGCCAGGTCTGTCTTAAAGAGATAAATCATTTCTCAGGAGTATGTAATTTAGACAATGGGCAGCTTTCATCTGTCAGAGAGCATCAGAGAGCAAGCAAGTTAAATTAATTAATTGAATTGCCCAAGGTCATTGGGGAAATATGCAGAAGAGGTCAACCATGGCCAAAACCACACAAAAATCATCACCCCCATTTCCACAGGTGTGGTCTCAGCAGGAGTGTGGGACGGGAAGGGTTAAGTCGGACTAAATTGAGGAGAGACATAATTGTCCCAGGTAGGATTTAGCTAGCGAGGAATTGGGAGCAAGGCACCACCTGACTCCAGCAAAATGATCTAAATCTGTCTGTCCCACGCTGATCCCCACGTGGCTCTCCCACAAATGATGCGCCAGAATTAACTGAAAGTATTTTACAGTAGGTACATTTCACCCCTCGGAGGGATGCTATAAATGTTGGCCTCACAGACGCCACTCCTGCAGTACCCTGAGATAAGGAGAGAGGGTTTAAATCTAAATCAGTGCCAGCACTGCCTCTGGAAAGCTCTCACAACAATTAAAGCAGAATTATAACAGGTTCCCGGGAGTGACCGCAGTTTGGATTTGAAGGGTGAGGGATCCTGGTCTCTCTCCACCTTGTTTCAGGCAGATGAAACCTGGGTTTTATGACTTTTGGGGCCTTGTGGCTAGGAAATTAAAAAGTTACCAGGGTCACTGCTGGGCACTGGAATATGACTGTAAGCCAAATTTTTAATCCAGTCTGAAGGCGTTCCAGGCCAGGGGTTGCTGTCCCACTCCCAGCTACTTTCTAGGGATGCTCTGGGGAGCAGCCTGGGCCAGTACCACCCCTGACTGCCTGCATGGGCGTTGCCACCCCAGGTAGCAGTACAGATGAGGCTGTTTGTGCTAGGGAATGGCCCAGGTGGGCTGATTTTGGCAGTGCAGGTATGGCATTTATGGTGTGTCTTCCTGGCTTCTTGGTCTAAGAGAGAATTTGGGATAGCACAAGAGATGAAAAGGTGGAGGTGGAAATATTCACTTGGACAAACCAGCAGTGATGCTGCCCTTTCAGAATGGCCTCTAAAGCATGGATCCAGCCCTGTCCCCCAATCTGCTCCCTCCATGGTTACCTGTTCCCTCGTGCTTCCAGGCCAGTCTCATTGCTGATCCCACCAGAGATGCCCAAAGGTCCAGAGTCAAGATGACACTGTGGCCACCCCTGTGCCACTCTGCATCTCCATCCTGTCCTGTGCCATGGTTTGCTTGCCTGGCCACAGGGCTAAATTGCAGCTCTTGTGCCTGCCAGTGTCCTGGAGCACGTCTGCAGGATTTCCTGGGAGGACTCAGAGGCATAAAAATGGTCATCAGTCACAACCTGAGCAAACCTCTGATCCACAAGCATGTTTTTTCCTTGCTTAGGCTCCACTTGGCTGCACAAGCCGTGAGCACCAAGATTTATTCCTGGTATTTGGTTTCCGTTGTTAACTCCTTATTTTCCAGAGCCTTGGGATAATGGAAAAAACTTGTTTCCTTAAGAAATAGGTGCATGCAAGTACAGAGTTTGCTGATCTGGGAATTCATGGAGTAGGTGCATAACTGTCACACACCATTCTTCCTCTGGCTTTGCCTGCTGCCCTCTTACCATCCAAGGGGATGATCCCTGCATGTGATCTCCCTCAGAATGTGCAGGGAGCAGCCAGTCTGGGATTGCTGGGATGAACCCAAGCTAGTTTGAGAGTAGTGGTTGTCATCAGCCCCACAGTGTGACCTGCTGTCCTTAAGGACATTGTTCAGTGGTGGGCTTGGCAGTGCTGTGGGAACACCTGGACTCAGCGATCTTTGAGGACTTTTCCCACCCAAATGATTCTAAAATTATGTGATTTTACCCCTTCACCTGTGGTTGGCTGGAGTTCAGTTCTCTTGTATCAGAGAGGCAGAAGGTTTGCATACCTGAAAACTCAACATTTTTTTTCCCAAATATGTGAATTGGTCTTACAAGAGCTTGTTTTCACAAACCCACCCCCACCTCAGAGTCTGAAGTCAAAGTAGACAGCTACTTGGGCACTACACTAGAGAAGGATTTCTCTAGTGAGCTGCCAGTCCCCACACTGTGACCTGAGGCAGTACAGACAGGATGGGCTGAGTCCTCATTACCTTGACCCTGAAAAAGTCAACCAACAACTCACTTAGACTCTGAAGAGAGCATTCTACCAAAATTATGTCCAAAAAAGTCTTCCCCTGTTGAGACTCCATCTCTGCCTGGGGTTACCCCACTCTGGGGCACAGCAGGGGGATCCCTGGGAGGGCCAGCAGCACCCTTGGGTGATAAATGCAGCAGCACCAGGCTCACCAGAGCTCAGCTTAACCATGGTGTGATCTGGGCTTTGGAAAAATTACTTCAGGGCTTTCCTTGGGGAATAAGAGGGGGAACTTAAGTTGTGACTGTACTCTTGGGGTGATGAGGACAGACAAGCAGTGTCCAAGCAGACTGGGCTGGTCTGGAGCAAGACCTGGGGGTGCTGATTTCACCTTCAATGCCTTTGCCTCTGGCAAGTCACTCTACAGTGAGCTTTCCCTCTGTGTAAAATGTAAAATAATCACTTCCTACCTTGCAGGGGAGACATGAGGATTAATTAATTAATTAATTGTTTTGGAAGTAATTAAGCTTCTTATTTTGCAATGAATTGCTCTTTACTTTTGGTCCTTTTTTTTTTTTTTTTTTTCCTGAAAAAGTGCCGTGTTGTGAGGTTCCTTGAGTTTCACCATGGCCATGAGCTGATGAGTGTCCCCCAGGACCAGGACAGCTTCAAGTCCTTTCTAGAAGGACAGAGCTGGGGTCTTGCCATTCCTATTGGTTTTCAGGTTACAACCTCCAAGCCATAGTCCTCCTGAGCAAAATTTAAAAACCAGAAGTGCCATTTTTCCCATTTGAAAGACCAAATCCTGCCAGCCTCTGTCTCCTCTAATAGCTAGTGACTGAGGCTAGGGCACAGGAGGTGAGGTCTTTGCCCCCCACACTCAGCAGGGCTGGGTTCCTCTGGTGTGCCTTGGGGCTGGTCCCTGTTCCCCACTGGCAGCTGTGAACCACAGCACCTCACTGATCCTGTGGGGCTGGCAGAGATCCCCTGTGGCAGTCAGGGACACGGGGACCCCACAGAAGCAGGTGTTCTGGCAGAGGACAGGAAGCACTGACACACAGGTCTCCAAGAAATTATTTACTTTTGCTTGTCTTTCCCTGAACCAGTCAAGTCTTTCAAATTGCAATTAAGATTCCTGAAAGAGTCTCTAACCCTTGAGAAGTATTGTGCAGGGTTCTCAAAGCACAAGTTCTGAAGTGGATTCGGTATCAGAACTCATATATTCAGATTGTCCTTAATGAACCATTTAAGATGCAGAGTTTAAAATCTCTTGCTATGTCATCATTTTCAGATAAATTGGAAGAAACAAGACATATGAGGAACCCAACCCTACCTGCTCTCAACAGACATCTGACAAAGGGATAAATATGGTTAATTCCCCTGGGCACTATTTGTACACAGTGCATAGGTATGGGTGAATTATTGCTGTCCCTGACTGTCTCATGATTTTTTTATTTTCCCCCTTCTCATATGATCTTTTTTTCCTTACCCAATGTTTTGACATCTGAGAAATTCATATTGGCAGGTTGATCTATATTGTCTAATACAACATGGAGTGTAATTAATCACAAATCCTGCAGAGTTCTTTTTCAGCAACTTCAGGCATAGTGAAATGGCAGAGATCTGTTTCAAGGTAATGATGATTACACGACTAATTTTCACTAAAAACTTGCCATACAGACCAGAACCATTAAAAAAATAAGATTTGCACTCAGGCTTTAAATTGTGCTTCAGTATTTACTACTGCAGAACCAGCTCAATGCAGAGACTTGGGAAGTCTTGCAGTTAAGAATTGAGAAAATGATGCACAAGGAGGGTTTTTCATCAAGACCTGGGAAACTCTTGAGAAGCAGAAGACACTTGGCCAGAGTAGGACTGAGCCTTACAACTGAAATGTCCCTAGAAAGGTTTTAAAAATTAAAACTCAAGGAAAGCTGACAGGAAAGGAGAGTCACAAACTTCAGGATGATGCATATTCTGGTAGTAAAGATGATAGCATCTCTTTACGTTGAAATAAAGTGTGGGCAAGAACCTGCCAAAACTCAAGAATCAAATCAAATCAAATCTTTTTTAAACACTGCACTTTAAAACGGGCTACTGGATCAAATGTGGGATGGGGCACAATAAAGCTTCAGCCATCAGTGTGGCTACATTTTAGAAAAAGGGGACCTGCATAAAAATGTGGGAGTCTTGTCAGTATGAAGAGGAGAGGAGTGAAGAAGAAGGCTAAAGGGTGATAAGAGGCAGGGGAGTTACTTGGAGGTGTTATTTCAGAGGCTAAAAGTAAGTCTCCACCTCAGATCACAGTACACAGTAGAAAATTAGCAACAGCTCAAAGGAAATTACAAGGGTCTGGAAGCTCCAAGCTGAATGCATGCCCACCAAAAGAAGAGAGGAAACAAGATTTCTGGCAACTTCAATCTAAAACTGTAGCAGGACAAAACCAAAAAAAAAAAAAAAAAAAAAAAAAAAAAAAAAGAAAAGAAAAGAAAAAAAAAGAAAAGAAAAAAAAAAAAAAGGAGTAGATTTTGAGGAAAAAATTGAAAAATTGCTGAAGTGACAAACACAGGTAATAAATCAGAGGTAGGAGCCTGAAGGTTTGTAGGGCAATTACAACACAAGAACAATTGCACTGTCAGACTAAAGTTTCCTCTACCATAGTACCCTGTCTCCAACAGTAGCTGATACAGCTGTTTTGGAAGGTGTAGCACAACATTTAGCTTCACAGGACTCTTCCTCGGCCTTTGAGGATTGATAGCTTCCAGCAGGCCTTCCAGAAGACCAGGAACTTCAGGTGTTTATGCTATAATAGTGAAATTTACAGAAGACTGGGCCTCAGCAGAGAAACAGATTTTCACAACTATAATCAGTACAAAGAAGCCCAGAATGTGCTACACTTGTAAGGTCTGTTTATTGAGGTTCAGCAGAAGATAATGCAGAAACTGAAGTTAAAGCAGGGGAAATCTGAAGTGGCTTGGTACAGAGAGCACAGTAGGTATTAGGGTGAGATGCTGTTCTGCTCCGAGCTGCAGAAGAGCTTGAGTCACACTTTTCTGTGTCATGTCCTTGCTCAATGTCACTGTGACCCCTGCACACACACACTCTCCTCCAGGGTGTCTGCAGAGTGACAGTGCCCACAAGTTCTCAAGTCTGCACTAAGGAAACTGTCAGATGCAAAGATGATCATGGGGGCATTGGTGGTGAATACAATACAACAAAGAAGGCTCGACCCATCCTTCATATAGGGAAGACAAGCTTTTCAATCCGTAAGAGCTCTCTGAATGTATTGGTAAACATATGGAAAATGTAATCTGTAGGTAAACTTTCTATGACATTCCCTTCTGAAAGCTCAAGAAGCAGCCAGAAGGGCAGGACCTTAAATCAATTAATAACTAAAAAATTCCCTAGGAAATAGAGCACAGGAATAACTTGCACAAGTTACCAATGGAATCCCATGTATGTGTGTGCAGTAAAATCATTCAGATCAGCATATTCATAAATAACCCAGGGAAGGGGTGTGGAAAGCTCAGTGATATTACTGAATTATTCAGGGTGATAAAAGCTAGAGCTGGCTGATGAGACTTGCTGAGATCTGAAAGTCCAAGTGACAAGAAAATAAAATTGAAGTTTAACATTGCTAAATGAAAAGTTATGCACACACATGTATGTACTCTGACTTGTCTACTACCTTCAGAAAGAGAATTTGGTGTCACAACAAGCAATTCTGAGAAACTGTTAGCTCACTGCTTGATTACAGGCAGAAAAGCAGACTGGCTGCTGATGACTGAGAAGGAGTGAAGAACAAGCCAGGGAATATTATGCAGCTGCATGAATTAATGTTACATCTGGGTCATCCCTTTCAGGACCTCCTGTCCCCTAAAGGAAAGCTTAGGAACAAGATTGGCAGGATTGTCCAAGAGAAGAATGGCTTCACACAGAGCCCAGGAAAGTCCACAAAAAAAAAAAGTGAGGGTGGAGACTGAGGTGTATAAAGCCAAAGGAGGTACATTGTTCCTACTGTACATGGTGGGCTTCACAGTTTGTCAAAAAACAGATGAGGTGGAAGCTGAGAGTTGATGTGATTTCAGGACTAAATAGAACTAATTAATGGAAGAGAAATCCCTGAAGGCCTTTGATACAGATCTATCACTTTCACTTCAGAATGCCCTTATGCTGGAAATTTAGAGAATATATTTGATGCAAAAGTGATTTGTGCTTGCCATATTCTTATATTTGTCTCTAGGCTTGAGCCAGGAGCAATGGTCAGAGGCAGAGCACTCGGCCATGGGGTCTTTTTGATTGAGGCAGCTGTTGTATTTTTTTGCTACAGCAAAATCCCTAAATTCTACAGCACCCCAAAAAGCATCTCAGAGGCCCTGTGCTCTGGACAGAGACCTGGAGCAGCTCATGCCCTCCCTAGGCAGCTTCCCAGGCTGTCTGCAGGCTCGGGACACCATCGCTGCCTCATCTCAGGGTCATTTGCTCAGAAATCAGGCTGAGGAACACATTTTTTAGTTGAAGTGTGTGTCCTCATGCCTGAGTCTGAGCCAGGACCGTTTCACAGCTGAGGACTGTCCAAGCACAGAGGGTGGCTGACCATTATCCTCCTGCTACAGGAAGGACAGATGCACAGGAGGGTGTGACTCTTGTCTCCCATCTTGTATGAATAACCTGAACAATGTCCAGGTCACAAAGGCACTTGGGACACCAAGGAGCTTTTGGAAATCTGAGCCCTGCTCCCTCCAGTGAGAAGGAGGAGCAGGATTCCATCTCTTTGCTGGCAGAAATACAGCCCCAGCCTACAGGCCGCTCTTGCTGCTGCATTTAAATCTCACCAACCTCCCTGCTCTACCTTAAACCTCCAGCTTTAGAGGGCCCCACTCATCAAAGTCTTGTCAGGAAACAAGAGGGGGAACAAGGAGGGCTTAATTGATCAGCTTCGAAAGTAGCCTTGAGAACTTGATTCAGATATTGACTTCCAACGAGCTGGTTTAACTCCAGCTTCCAGAGGCAGCAATGGCTGAACATCAAAACTATTAACCTCTGGCCTTACCAGTTGGTGAGACATCACAGCAGCAGTAATTAGGAAGTCAATCGGAATCACATGTCTCACTTACACTGGCATGTCAATCAATAGTGCCAGTGACAGATTCATTAGGCCAGGCCTTGCAGCACAAGATAGTAACAACCTCATAAAATACACTTTTGAGGCAAGGCAAAGAAAAATCTGCTTGGAGGACTTGACTAGATGACAATATGTATTGATTAGGGCTCAAGCAATTTATGAAGTGCTACTTGCTCTGCAACCTTTCCGTCTCGGTGTTAAATTTTCCCAAGTAGTTGCTAAATAAAACAAAATATTACACTTCTTAAAGCCTTCTTCTGACAGGGCATTTTTTTTATTTTAGTTACAACTTACAAATAATCTAGCAAGGTAAAACTTCTATAGTTACTTAATGGTGAAAGGTACCTTTCATTTCTCTGGCCATCAGGCTTTGATAGAAGTTATCCATTTAGATGAGAAAAAAAAAAAAAATCATCTGAAAGATTGTTAGGAAACTCTCCTGCCTTTCAAAGTCAATTTTCATTTTTGCATTCCTTTTTTTTAGAGCATTTAATGGCATTCTTTCTGCCACCTGACAAGAAAAGTGGATATTTCTATTTTTAAAACCAAATTAAAAGTTGGATTCATGGACTACAACCAGATCTCTACTACTTGCTGCAAACACTGTTTTTTAAAGACAGAAACAATGTGATTGGGAACTTCATGAAACACTCCTTGCAGTGCAGTTGTTTTCATTGGATCTTTGTGTCTAACTTGCTTGTATTTGTTTTTTGTGAGGATTTCCCCCAATGTTCATAAGAACTCACTGACCTCCATTCACTCTGTCACTGGGGGTGGGATTTATTTCCTCTTGCCCTGCACAGTGAGGGAGCATCAGGCTTCAGGGAAATTGTCAATGCAGAGTCCCTGCAGTGACATCTCTGTTGGATTTCAAGGCTTGCATGTCTTGACCCTCTCTCCAAGACAGTAGCAGAACCAGTGCATCTTTATCTCACTAGCCCAAGATGCCAAAATGCATCTGCAAGACTGGTGAGAAAATTTTCATGAGTATTGAAGAAATAAAGGATTTTTCAGAATGTCTCTCAGCATGTCATAAATTGCCTGTATTTGGCAGGGCACTTAAAAAAAATTGTGGAGGCAGTTTCAGTGAAGACAAAAGAAAAACTTGTCTACTCAAATTTTGGTGCTGAAAGTACGTCCCTGGGTTCTTCTGCTAGAGAAATGTGTCTTTACTCAGCATTAGCAAGACTCATTCCTTGCTAGGTATAATTCTAGTAACGCTCTGTGGCACCAAAGGTTGTCCAAAGATGGCAAAATGGTCACTGGGTTTAAGCAACCCCTAGGAAAGGGGCTTGGGAAGACACAGGAAAGAGATTCTGACTGTGAAATGAACACTGATTTTTTATTTTTTTTCCTTGCCTAGCTTTCCTTTTTTTTCCCTTCCCTACTGCATCTCCTACTTAATTTTCCAGCAGATATTTCATTGTCACCAAGATGAACTTTAATAATCTATGGCTTTGTACAGGAAAGCTCTCAGAAATCCATCACAGAATGGTTTGGGCTGGAAAAGATACTAAAGCCCATCTCATTCCATCCCTAGCCATGGTCAGGGTCGCCTCCCACCAGACCAGGCTGGCCAGGGCTCCATCCAGCCTGGCCTGGAACACTTTCAAGCCCTTTCAACACTTGAACAACTTCTCCACTTTGAGCCAAGTGTTAAGGACACAGCGCAAGTGCTTGATTGGTCAGAGTTCAAGCACTTCTGAATGTAGGGAAGATTTCTCCACTTTTTCCAAATATCGTTGGCTCTGAGATAGAGAGAGAATATTTCTCAGGGTGGAAAAACTGATCCCCTGAGGTAACACCATGTCCAGAGAAGGCCGCAGTCTCTTATTTTCACATCAGATTAATAAAACCACCAAAGCACCCCTTGTGAAGCAAAGACCTAATACTTTAGAAGGACAGTGACTGAGGGCTTGACAATTTGTTAATAACAACAGTTTTCTTGCTAATCATTTTGGGAACTTTATTAATGTTAGTAGTACAGTAGGACCAATCATTTATAATGATTTATTTCCTTGCCAAAATCAGACCTTTTCTGCTCTTGATTCATCCAAGAACAGATTGCAGTTTTCTCAAATTGATTAATTACTTTAAATTATTTGCCAGATAACTTCTGCAAATAAATCTGGCTTTGGGTCTGGTTCACAAGCAGTTCACTGTTGTCTACTACACAGGAAAAGCTGAACTGTGGGATGGGACAGGTAATTCACCCCGGGAGTTTGGTTTTCCAGTTTGGGTCATGAAGCATTTTAACTTGTTTTCATTGCCAAATGTCTGTGGGTAACACATTAAATTGTCCTCTCTCCAATTCTCTCCAACACTCCTGCCAGTAAACTCCTCATTCTGCCAAACAACCCTGCCAGTAAATTAAAATTCACTGGAATAACCAAGAGAAAAGGCTATAAACAGGATCTAAGTAGAAACAAGTTGATTTTAAATTCAGAATGAATACACATGACCATATTTTTCCATTACTTTTCATGATGTACCAATTAATTCCTAAAAGCTTCAACCATCTTTCCTAAAATAATCCCAGGTGGTTCAATAAAATCCAGTGGAAACGGAAGAGTGAACTGGGCATGAGTTGTTAAGGGCTGGGAATCCTTTAAATTATTCCTAACATGGAAAGTTTTGGGAAGGAAGAGTATTCACTCTGTGTACAGACTGGAGAAGAAGGTCTCATTGCATATGGTTTCCTCCATAATAGCAGTGTGTTTCCCATAGTAAAGCAAAAGATTTAATGAAAAAGTAATAACAGCTTACATTGGCATACAGTGAAACCAGCTGTGTTTTTGCGAAAAACAATAAAATCAGTTTGTTTCCTCCAGTAGGTTGACTTTCTGAGACTTTCTAAAGACCCTAAGGTTTTATCCCTGGGTAAAGTTATTTTAAAGGGTCTAATGAGGAGGCCAGCTCCAGCTCATTACAAACTTTGTGCATGGGGAGAGGCACCTGGGTGAAGGTGAGGGAAACCCTTGGCCAGTCCCATGCCCCAGCCAATCCCCCTGTGACACAAGCCCGGGTGACACATCACCCAGGGCTGAGGTGGCAGCAAGACATGAACGTGAAGATGTTCATCCTCCCTGCCAGCTCACAGGACCATTGGTGCTTGTACCTGAAGAAATCCTACTGTTGCCACAGCTCAGAGCTGCTGGTAGGGACAAACTGGGGTGGTCACTGCTGTTTGAATTGTCTGGTCTCAGAGACCTCTTTGGATGCTGTCAGGTAATGGGTTTTATCTGAGCCTGGCAAGTCCCTGAATCATGTTGGAACCCTGGAAAATTAGATTTTCAAGTTTTAGATCTATAATATACAGTATATAAAGCAAGATGGAGGATTTAGGGCATTAGCTAGTCCTTCTTCTTCCACCTTCTTCTTCATGGGTTTGGATGGGATTTTGTAACTGGGTGAAAAAGGTGTGCACTGCGGATCACAGGTGGTTGGTTATTGAGTTTAAAGTATAAATAATATAGGTGTAATCTCCTTATTGGGCAATTAGTGCTTAAACACTGTGGAAAGAGAAATGCAGCCATTTTCTAGCTTGTTAGCTAGAGCTCACAACTCCTGAGACTGTACTATAGATAAGAATTAATAAACATCTGAGTCTGAACACGAAATTGCACCTCCTGTGCTTTAATCCCAACCCTAACAGGAGAAAAGAAGATAAACCCACAGAATCACTTCTGCACTTCAGCTTGGACTTTGCAGGGCTGAGCCGCTCCAGTTTTATCAACAGGCAGACCTGGAAGAGGAAACTATTGAATTAATATCACAATTAAAATCCAATCAGTGCAGCACTCAGCTGAAATCTCTGCATCAGCACAATTGGTCGTGAAATCAAATTATGAGGTATTAGAAGGAACTGGTTGTGGCAGTCATGTCTCAGCAAATTTAATGGGGAAAAAAGCTTTGCTGTGCTGTAGGTGCAATGCACTGGCACAGCTGGTGAAGCAGCACGTGTGATGGTTATAATTCTCTTCTGATTTAAGGCAACTTTGAGGCAGTGGAACCAGGAGAAAATGCATCATGGGTGTTGATGTCCATACAAGATACAAAGCTTTTTGCCTTTTACAATTTTGATTTATCACAGACTTTCTGTGTTGGCTCTTGAAGCATCAGTTGTTTCCTTAGCATCATTTAATGAGGGAAGATGCAATGAAGTGACTCTCCTGTAGCAGGAGGACTGCCCTTTCTCCTGCTGGGTAGATAAGCCTGTGTCCCTGCATCCCCCATCCCACATCTCTGTATCCCCGCATTCATCCCTGGAAGTGTTCAAGAAACAGCAGGATGTGGCACTCAATGCTGTGGTTTGACAACGTGGTCAGTCAAGGGTGGATTTGGTGATTTTAGAGATCTTTTTTCAACACAAATGATCCTGTGATTCTGTGACCCCCGTGCCATCCTGGCTGTGACTGCTCCATTCCTGGCAGTGTCCAAGGCCAGGCTGAATGGGGATTGGAACACCCTGGGATAATGGAAGGTGTCCTGCCCATGGCAGGGGGTGGAATGGGATGAGATTTAAGCCCAAACCATTCCATGATTCTGTGATACCTCTGCCCTGAAAGTGTGGGCATGCAGATTCATGAAGATCAGCAGCACATCATGGGAATTCTAAAATATGTGATTCAGAGAAAGAAGGAAATCTATATTTGTAGAGGGAGCTCATTACAGTCTCATAAACAGAGGTGTTAAATTCACAGTTCTGGTATGGTGTCTATGAGCAACAAATTTTAAAAAATAAAAAGGGATCTAGAGGAAATACAAAGTTTCTGCAAAATGTTTTCTGGTGTCTCAACCAGCTTAGTTTTCTAGTAAAGAGGATTTTAACCTCCTCATCTAAAATTTTTCAGCAGTCCACCTGAAAAGTTGAAATCAGAACACACCCAAAAATCAGATTTATTTTTCTTCACTAACTTTTTCTCCACCCTATCCCATGACCTTTGGGGTACTCAAAGGATGTTGAAGACTTTACTGAGATGTTTTACCTCAACAGCTTATGAGGGCAACTCACACAAGACATCCATTTAGGGGAAGAAAACTTATTTTTAGAGATCTGCTGGGTTTTTAAATGGGAAATGTTCTTGGATTTGTCTAGAGGAAAGTTTTCCCCTTCATGGCGAGGGGGAAGTAGATGATCATTAAGGTCTATCCCAACCCAAACTATTCTATGATTCTGTTATTCTGTGGCTCTGATTTTATCTGATGCAATGGCTGCTGGCAAGGTTTTCATATTTTGTAGCCAACAGATTTTCTTTTAGGAAAGTATGGTTGGTTTGTGTTTAATTTGTGGAATAGGCTAAACCAGAAAAAATAGCAAATCTAAAAAGAAAATCTCAAAGAAAAAAAATCTTGAGAATATATTAATTTTTTAAATTTTCCTAAAAGCTGGTGTTTGAAAAGGCTTAAAAATAGGGTAGAGATTATTTCATTGTAGCATGATCATTTTGACTAGCCCCCAAACAATTTTTTGAATTAGCTTTTCAATTCCACAAAAAATAAACAAGAAATAACTTGCAGCTAACACTGAGCAGTTCCCTTCTTCCTTTTCAGGTTTTCATTCTCAAAATACTATTTCTTCCCTAGATCTTGGGGGACAAAAAAACAAAAAGAAAGAAAAAAAAGATTATTTCCAATTTTTTTTTCCAGAAAAGCTAGTATCCTTCCAGCTAGCACTAGTCTGCTTGGGTCAGAGGAAAGAATAATTTCTCTCTCCAGGGCCTGGCTGATAGAAAATCATCTGGTCTTTTTAAGACTTTGTAGACCTAAGGTCAGTCTCTCACCCTGAGTGTTGGTCTCTTTTCCCAACTAACAAGGGACAGTACAAGAGGAAATGACTCTATCATGTGCCAGGGGAGGTTTACATGAGGTATTAGGAAAATTTTCTTCATGAAAAGGACTGTCCAGGCGTGGCATGGGCTGCCCAAAGAAGTGATGGAGTCACCATTCCTGAAGGGATTTAACAAATGTGTGGATGTGGCACCTGAGGACATGGGTCAGTGGTGGCCTTGGCAGTACTGGGACAGGAATGGTTGGGCTTGATGGTCCTGCAGGGCTCCTCCAACCTCAAAGATTCCATGATTCTATGGATATTATTCCCATTCCTCTTGTGGCTGTGTAAGGCACGTGGGGCAGATGGACCCTTGGGGGGCCTGTACTGCACCAAGGTCCTCCTCAGCACGTGCAAGAGGCTTCAAGAACAGCTCCACATCTGTCACTTGGCTTTCTTCTGTGCTCCTTAAACATGAACTTTAGATTTGAACCTTCTCAAGAGCCAGATGGGGCTCTGGCTCCAATACCAGCTGTCTTATCCAGTGAGGTTACATGTTTTAGTGAACTTCAATGAGAAAAAATCCAAGAAAAAAGCCAGTAAAAAGAGAGACAGAATGAGTTGAGGCTGAAGACTTATTTCCATGTCAGGAGGACATGGTGGGGAAAATCCCAAATCCAGACTTGCCATGGGTGTTTCATCACTGCTTTGTTTTCCCTCTGTGGGAAAGGGGCCCAGGGTGAATTGTCACCAGGTCCTGGGCTCTGCAGGGACAGGTAACAAACACAAGGATCCCATAACCACATTCTCCTGCTAAAGAAGGAACGAGTAAAGGAGACACCTCTTGGGCATCTACCAGAAGTGACAAGTTTGTACTCTTATTCTCTAAGTGCCCAGCTCATGAGCATTTCCTGATAAAAATATTTTAAGGATCTTAGTTTTGGCTTCACCTGCCATAACCAAAACCAAGCTGCTTTTCCTAGCACCACCTCCTTAGCCACCTTTCTGAGTTTTCTTGACAGCTTTAACACTTTTACTGCTTCGAGGCTCATGCAAACACCAAGAGCAAATTTGATAGGAGGGCTCTTCCCTGGAGAATAATGTTAGGAATGACAGGAGCAATTTCTGTGTATGCAGGGGAGATTTCTTGTGGCTTGTTGGAAAGATGAAAGGCAGGAAGACTGTCACTTAAAAACAGAGAAGCAACCTCAAGTAGCAAACCAATAGCCATGTGGTTTCACCTCCTGTTGCAACTATTTTTATCACTGCTTTACACTCCATTGACCAATGGATTTTTTTTCCAGCTTTGCACTTTTGTATATATTATCCATACACACAGACTATTATTTTTTATCTTCATCATTACATAGTGCTGCTTTTTGTGCCATTTAGACATGAACCTCATTTGAACCCTAAAGCCCCATTTGTGGCACACAAAAAATACTGTCATTTACATTCTGTGCCAAAGTATTATATAAAAAGCATCAAACAGGAGGAGAGGCAGGAAGCTGGGAGTTAAGATATATAGTCAGCACAGTATATAACTTCTGGCATATTACTGCTTAATCCTAACATAATTATTCTCATCCTTTTATTTGATTAACTTCTAATAGTTCCTCTTGGTGTTAAAGGTCCCAGTCTGATCATTTGATTTTAGTGTCTGCTATAATTACCGATAATGTTCTTTGCAAGACAATTTAATGATAACCGCATAATGGCCTATATGAAGAAAGCTGCAGGGTTTCAATGCTTTTGAGTAATATAAAATACATTAGACTAACACAAGCTATCAACATGACAGAGAATGTTTGATTTACACCAAGGACTACGTTATAGAGTTGTGGAATTTTTATTTTGCCCTCCTTCCGTGGTTTTTTTTCCCCTTTTTTTCTTTTTTATTTTCAACCATTTACAATAAATGACAGAACAGTTGGACAATCTGCAACTTGCTGAGAGCAATAAAATGTAGCACAAAGTTAGAAGTGACATGGAGCCAGGCCCAGAGAGCTGTGCTGAAGCATCCAGACAGACTGGTGTGGCAGCAGGGCTTGCTTTGTCCTCACCAGGGGATGTTACAGGGCAGATCCTCAGTGTCTTTTAAAACCAAACTTAGCCAAAGTTTCTAACCTCATGTATCTTCCCTGGGTAAATGTGTGGTTTGTATATCCAGGGGGCTTTTTCACTATATTTAAAGTCACTGAACAGCAAGCAACTTGCTCCAATGTTTACTTGACAGGTCTTCGCCTCCTTTTCCCAGACCTGACATAAAAAGAAATTTGATTTCAGCCCAGACAGCCTGCCGTTTGCATTCATGTTTTGCTTCACACTGTCATATTTTCACAGCTAAATACTACACTGAGCTAAGTGGTTCAAGCTTAGCAAACACTCCTTCGCACGAAATTAAACAATCGCTCACGGTTTTGGCAAAATGCAGCATAATTCATGGTGTGCACAAAGGAGAGAAAATTTCCTGTCAAAAAAAGGTTAGCGGTGGACATATTACATTTGCTGCTCTTTTTTATTCCAGGATAATGGCATTTGGACAAAAGTAGGCCTGTCCTGTTTATAGTGCTTTATGCCCCATTAGTATTATTGCAAGTCTCTGGACTCACATGTTAAAGCACTTAATCAAAGGCAATGGGTTGAAAATCATGTCCCAGCACTTCTCATATTTGATTCGTTCCTCCCAGATAGAAAGAAGTAAAAAACACATTACTAGCATCAAAACAGCACATGCATTATCTGCTAAGCAGTTGAGAAGCTATCATTGGGTTTTATCCCTTTGGGTACTAGTAGGGACAGGAATTTTCCCCATTCATCCATTCAGAGATCTGAGACTGCTATTTTTCATTTTTCTCCCTTTGACAGACAGTCCTTTCAGGTTTTTTCATAGATCTCTATTTTAAAGACATCTTCATGTCACTTATTTTAATTGCAGGCTGCAGGCAGCAGGTCTGAAAAAGAAAAAGAAAAGAAAGCTTTAGAAAAAGACAATATTTGAAGTAGTGGTGGTTTTATGAAGATCCTCCAAGGATTTTATATGAGACAAACCTAATAATGGGAGAGGAACATATCTTAAGGGGAGAATTAATTTATACATTTAATTACTTGGGATCCACTCCACTTCTTGATGTCGTATTTCGATTCTCCACGAGAGCCCTGGCTACGGCAGCTCATCAGCTTGATGGGGATCAAGGGACCAAGAAACGGGGTGTCAGGGGTGATCCCCGACCAGGACTGCTGCAGCACGACAATATCGATCCAGGTGCATCTGTCTGCAGCTCAGGGAGGTGCTGGTGGGTTTGTCCCTCCCTTTCTCCGGAGAGGAGAGCGAGGCTAAACCCGTGTCTGGGGAATTTACAGCCTGCAGTAACGCCAGGCAGCCTGAGCACAAAAGAGGGCAAGGGGGATGTGTGGGAGGGGATGGGCTGGCCGAGGTGGGTGGGTGCTTGGACCCTGCAGGCTGCAGAACACCAGATCCCAGGGAGCTGAGTGGCAATGGCATTTTTAAAGCCTTTGCTTTTGATTCCTTCTATTCTAAAACAAAGAGTTTTGTTTTATTTAGGCACTGCTAAAGCAGGGGGACTGAAACCTGAGATGTTCTGCAGAAGCAGAGTGAACTCTATGTTTTTGTGGCTGTGACTTTTGACTTTAGCAAAAGTAATGGTGATTTGCATTAGGGAAAAAAAAAATTAGACTCTACCCAGGGAAAAGAAGGAAGAAAGAATTTGGAATAATCCACAAAGCCTATAGATGTTCAGATTCAAAACTCTCACTGAACAGTTTATTAGGTTTTAAGGGCTAAAATAACCTCATAAAATCACAGAATGGTTTGGGTTGGAAGGGACCTTGAAGCCCATCCAGTCCCACCCTCTGCCATGGGCAGGGACACCTTCCACTGTCCCAGGCTGCCCCAAGCCCTGTCCAGCCTGGCCTGGGACACTGCCAGGGATCCAGGGGCAGCCACAGCTGCTCTGGCCACCCTGGGCCAGGGCCTGCCCACCCTCCCAGCCA